>PJEM01012093.1:29318-49440 GCA_004023845.1 Helogale parvula
AATAATACTATTTCTTTAAATTAAATGGTTAACTGAAATATGCACTTATTTTTAAAAATTTTTTCCTAATGTGTATTTTTTTTTGAGAGAGAGACAGCGTATGAGTGGGGGAGGGGCAGAGAGAGGAAGACAAAGAATCTGAAGCAGGCTCCAGGCTCTGAGCTGTCAGCAGAGCCCAACATGGGGCCCAAACCCACAAACTGTGGGATCATGACCTGAGTCAAAGCTGGATGCCTAACTGACTGAGCCACCCAAGTGTCCCCTTTAAAAATCTTTTTAAATGTTTATTACTTTTTTTGAGAGAGAACGCATACAAGTAGGGAAGGGGCAGAGAAGGACACAAAATCTGAAGCAGAAGTGGAAATATTTTCTAATTAATTTCTAATTCTAATAAGAACACAACATTAAGTAAAGATTTCTTTTTCCAATAAAAAGTTTTATGACATTGGAGAAGTACTGAAATAAATCCCTGAAAAATACCTACTATACCCACATTACTTGAGAAAACGGACTTGGACTATGAAGACCTAAAATGAGATGTGGGCTAGATAATTTAATGCCATCAATTTCAAGAACCAGCAAATGTTTGTTTCTTTTTTTAAATGACTATCCTTTTTTATTTTTTTTTTTTTAAGAGAGAGAGAGAGCACAAGCAGGGAAGGGAGAGAATTCTTTTTTGTTTATTTTTTATTCTATTTGGAGTGGGGTGGGGAGGGGAGACTGAGCAAGCAGGGGAAGGTCAGAGAGCAAGGGAGAAAGAAAATCCCTAGCAGGGGCTCAGCCTCACAAACCTGTGAGATCATGACCGTGAATCAACATTAGGCACCCCAAGAGAAAGAATCTTAAAACAGGCTCCTCAGGGGGCGCCTGGGTTGCTCAGTCGGTTAAGTGGGTGGCTTCCACTCAGGTCATGATCTCACGGTTCGTGGGTTCAAGCCCTGTGTCAGGCTCTGTGCTGACTGCTTGCTCAGAGCCTGGAGCCTGCTTCAGATTCTGTATCTCCTTCTCTCTCTGACCCTCCTCTGCCCACATTGTTTCTCTCTGTCTCTCAAAAATAAATTAAAAAACAAACAAAAAAAAAAAACAGGCTCCTCAGTACAGAGTCCGCACAGGACTCGATCTCACAACTGTGAGATCATGAACTGAGCCGAGATCATGACCTCAACCAACTAAGCCACCCATGTTCCCCAAGAACCAGCAAATATTTCTTTAAAGTAAATCTTTTAGGAACACCTGAGTGGCTCAGTCAGTTAAGCCTCTGACTCTTGGTTTCTGCCCAGGTCATACAGTTTGCGGGTTCGAGCTCCACATTGAGCTCTGCGCTATCAGTGTGGCTTGGGAGTCTCTCTCTCCTCCTCTTTCTCTGGACCTCCCCCACTTAGTTTCTCTCTCTCTCAAAATAAATAAATAAACTTAAAAATAATAATAAAATAGGTTCTGTAGACCGTATGTGGTTTCTGTGAAAACTATTCAATTCTGTCATTTTAGACCCAAAATTATAGACATTGACAACATGTAACGGAATGGGCATGACTGTGTTCCAATAAAACTCTATTTACAAAAATAGGTGACTAGCTCATAGTCTGTAAATTTACCCATCCCTGGTCTAAGGATTAAAATTTCCACCCACTCAATAAGGATAAAATCACATTTAACTCTCTTTAAGAAGATGGCAAAGTGGCGCCTGGGTAGCTCAGTCAGTTAAGCGTCTGACTTTGGCTCAGGTCATGATCTCACATTCGTGAGTTCGAGCCCCGTGTCGGGCTCTGTGCTGACAGCTAGTTTAGAGCCTGGAGCCTGTCCAGATTCTGTGTCTCCCTCTCTCTCTGACTCTCCCCTGCTCACGCTGTCTCTTTCTGTCTCAAAACTAAATAAAACATTAAAAAAAATTAAGAAGATGGCATAGTATTACCCAATCTATGATTTGATATTGCTCAAAGGTCAGTTAAAGTCCTGTACCACCTCCCTATCAAAATCTCAACCAGTCCTTAAGAGAGAATCTTTTCCTTAAATAAACTTATATACCTTCCCTTAGCATGATCCTTCATCAAGAGCCAAAGTTTGTAGCATGAAGTAGAAGAAAAGCATGGGATATGTAATCAGAAAGCCTGAGTTCAAATTCTGAATTAGCAGTTGTATAATTCTAATGCCTGTATCTATCTATAAAATGAAAATAACATCACCTTCACAGCATCGCCTACAAGTTCAAAAAGTATAGTTTCTGAATCAAAAAGGTTTTTTTCCCCAAACCTTCCCCACAGGACATGGTAGGGTTTTTGGTTTTTGGGGTTTTTTTTTTTAACATTTATTTATTTCTGATAGACAGAGTAAGACAGAGCATGATCAGGGCAGGGGCAGAGAAGAGAGGGAGACACAGAATCCAAAGCAGGTTCCAGGCTCTGAGCCATCAGCACAGAGTCCGGTGCAGGGCTTGAACTCCTAAATGAGGAGATCATGACCTGAGCCAAAGCCAGATGCTCAACCAACTGAGCCACCCAGGCGTTCCTGAGAGTATTTTTTTTTTTTAATGTTTTATTTATTTTGGATACAGACAGAGACAGAGCATGAGAAAGGGAGGGGCAGAGAGAGAAGGAGACACAGAACCGGAAGCAGGCTCCAGGCTCTGAGCTAGCTGTCAGCACAGAACCTGACGCGGGGCTTGAACCCACGAACGTGAGATCAGACCTGAGCCGAAGTCGGAGGCTTAACCGACTGAGCCACTCAGGCACCCCCTGAGAGTATTTTTTAATTGTAAGGTTTTCCATAAATGCCACAGTATGATCACTGCCAAACTGTGCAAAGAAAATTGTTGTTCACAATAATATTGAATTAGAAAATAACAACCATGGCTTTTTGCCCCGTTGTAGCAACTTAGTATTTCAAGCTTCCTCACCAGTAGAGATACTACTGTACTAGAGTAGAAAGCCAAGTCTTCTATAATTTCTGTGCGCCGGTTAGCCCCAATTCGTAAGGAACGGCTATGTACTTCTTCAGGTAACACTGTAAGGATCTCCAGCAAAAAAGGCAGAGAAGTTACATCATTGCTATATCTGGAAAAGAAAAAGGGAGAGACAGAAGTTACTTACAGTCAGAAAATACTCAATCACATAAGATAACAGGCCTCAGAATAACCTAAAAAAGCAGCATTTTCACTAATGTTAAAAATGGAAAATATATACATGTAATTTTTTGGAAAGGTATTTGGAGATTAAAATTTCAACTTGTATAATCTTTGACCTAGCAATTCCACTTCCAGAAATTTCTCTCAGAAAAATCTCACATACACATGCAAAGCACACAAAAATATGCACTGTGGTACTTTTTTATAATAGCAAAAATACTGGGAAAATATAAAGGCCTTCCATAATTAGAATCAAAAAGGTTACAGACAGTCATACAACGGAACATATACAGTCATTATAATGAATGAAATATCTATGTCCTAACATGAAAAGATGTCCACAACGTATTATGTAAAAAAAAGTATATGAAATATATCACATATAAACAAATGAATACATAGTACATTAAAATTAGTATATCCACTTATGCATTTTCAAATGCTTAAAGGAAAAGTTTGGGAGGCTATTCAGCCCATCATTAATAGTGATTACTTATGAAATACAGGAATAGGGAGAGGGAAAGGCTTTTACCTTGAAAGCTTCCATATTATTAGAATTTTTTCAAGAAGCATGTGTTAATTTTCTTAATAAACATTTTCTTAAACAATAAATTATCCATATAAAGGCCTTAATGATGCACTGTAGTGAGAGGTAAAAATGACATCCACCTTGTTCAAAAAAATTTCCTAACCAAAGGCCAACATGAAGCAAATACCAAGATTATCTTGCCAAGACCATAAGGAAGTGCTTTTATTCAAAGTAGCATGCTCCATGTATCTAAAAATGATACTTTCCCTTTCAACAGATATGAAACAAACCCCAATTTATAAGAACTTTTATGCATAATGACTTTCAACTTTTTTTAACGTTTATTTTTATTTCAGGGAGAAAGAGACAGATGAAAGCATGTATGGGGGAGGGGCAGAGAGAGGGAGACAGGATCCCAAGCAGGCTCCACGCTGACAGGAGAGAGCCTGATGTGGAGATCGAACTTACAAACTGTGAGACCATGATCTGAGCCAAAGTGGGGCACTTAACTGACTGAGCCATTTATGGCCCCATATGATCCTATGTCAATTTAATATCATCTTAAACATTCTGACAATGTTTTTATAGAACTGCTACATGTCAGTTAGTGGGAGTGATCAACAAGACAGTGAAAAGACTTTGTTGCAGTTAATTCAAGGAACATGCGTGTGTAAAATATAAGAGCCTTTTATGTCCTGTGTGACTTACGTCTATAATATTCATATTTTAAATAACATTCTTTTTAATTTAATTTTTTTTTTTTTTTGGTGAGAGAGAGAGAGGAGCAGAGAGAGAGAGGGAGACACAGAATTCAAAGCAGGCTCCAGGCTTTGAGCTGTTAGCACAGAGCCCTACTGGGGCTCGAACTCACAAGCCGCGAGATCATGACCTGAGCTGAAGTCGGATGCTCAACCGACTGAGCGACCCAGGCGCCCCTTAAATAACGTTCTTTTAATTTAACGAAAGTTAATAATAAATAATTCTATGTTAAGAGTTTGGGAAAATACTCCAAAAGTCTAGCTAATGCTAACAAATTTCTCTTTGTAGCTTAATAGTTATTCCAAATGCTACTATATAGTCAGTACAACTTACTTTTCCACCAATGTTTGTACACACCCCTTCCAGGAAGGCATCTGTAGCGCAAGATCTGCTATTGCTAAAGCCAGCTGAATAAGAGAGATTGAATAAATGAATAGACGAACAGAAACAGAGTTACCATCAATATTAGTTGGCAAGCAAAAAAACTAAACTTTTTCCAAACAATATGACAACAAAGACTGACACTCTCCTCACCTCCACTATATAGCCATGTAAACTCTTCTGGGCTAGCTACCAAGTGCTAGGATTTAAAAAGTTAACCTCTAAAAATGAAAAACAAAACCAAAAAACAACAAAAAGAAATCAGAAAGCACAAACTATAGATTTTCCTCAGAATATGTCGATACTTACTTTTTATTTGGCAATACCATAGAACTTCATGGACAGATAAATTACACTTTGCCAAAAGGCCAAAGCTACTGACAAAGTCAGCCCTTTGACCCACTTCTCAAGTAATGGAATGCCATTTCTCATCTTGAAGCCTTACGCAAAAGCCTCCTTCCTCTTCAAGGGCACTTCTATGCCAGGTAGAGAACACATGTGAGTATGTATTCACTAAAGCTTCCAGTTTTCCTTTCTAATGTATTTCCCAGTCTAAGGGGGAAAGGCCAGATGGTTCACAATTTCATTCATGAGAATTTTACTAGCCAATTGGTCCAGAAAGGAATTTTTTTTAAAGCAACTCTGACCCAAAACAATAAACAGTATTTATTATCTGCAATTTTAACAGCAGGGTGGGGGGAAGGGCACATGCCTGCCTGTGAAAACTTCTACTCCCCACCCCCTCACTTCTGGTATTTAAACTGGTTTTAAATCAAATGAACTCTAAGATTAATACAGAAGATTTACATGTTCACTTTCTATCCACTTAAGAATATAGCAATGAGTCTGTAATAAAGTTGTTAACATTACTTAACATGGCCTAGCAAAGTCAATCAAAATTAATCTGATAAATCCAAACGACCTTACAAATTTCCCTAATGAGAAGCACAGGATTTACCTGCGTTACAATGACAGGTGACAAGTCTTTCAAGTTCTGGATATGGGTTAATAATGAGTCCCGTAAAGAGGCATGAGAGTCTGTGGGGAGCTCATAAAATGAGGTCTGAATCTTCATTTTCATGGTCTGTGCAGCAAAATAGCATGATTCCACATCCTGTCGGATCTGTAACAATTGGTCTGAAATCTCCCATGCATGAACCTGAAAGCAGACCAAACAAAAATGTCTTACAGATTATTTTACTAAATAACTACAATGTTATACCTCAATACAATACACGTAAAAACATATATAGACCAAAGTATAATAAAAATCTGACAAGCTAAATTATCCACTAATTCAGCCAATACCTCAACCTACACATTTACAGGCCCTGTTCAACAAAGTATTACCTAAATTCTTCTGACTCATTCTGGGAAGGCATGAGACTTATCAGTCAAGGTCAACAGATCTCATCTTGCTGATTAGAAATCATTAATTGCGTAGAGGGGAGAGTATGAAGAAAAAAGTCCCCAAAGCTCCTACTAAAACTAAAATGTCACTGTATAACTTTCAAACCTATCTATGGTTAATGTTTCTTTTCCACTTAAATAAGCAAGCTTTTGTTCACTCTGAGAATGGAGTCTGAAAACCATTTTAATATATCTATAAATAGGAGACTATATTTCTCAATAGGCCTACATTTCAATCTTTAGTTCCTGAATAAAACAGCAGAAAAATTACTTCACCCCAAGTGAAAATTTCACTTACTTCTATTATTTTCTGGTGTATTTATGCTTGGCAAAGTACTACACATAATACTAAAATCGTTTTCACAGGAGAAAATAAATTATTAAAATAATAATGGAACAAGAGCACAGGATTTGGTCTCTAACAGCTAGTCACAGTTATAAAAGAGAGCTCTGTTCTGAAAGATAACTTTGGAGACAAAGTCCTACAGTACACAGTAGACGACTAACAACTGATAAAATTCTAGTTCAATTCTACCAAACTGCCTCGTCTTGGGAGGAGTCTATAAAGGCTGGCAATAAGGAACTGAAGACTCAATCTCAGTTCAGGAGTAGATGCAATTGTCAAAAGAGATCACACAGATTTACCTAGTCAATTTCTTATGATGATAGAGTGCATCACAAATAATATATAGTGATTCTTCAAGAAATTTCCAAAGATAAACAAAAATCAAGGAAGAGAAACAGGCAGAATAAATGGCCTGTACAAATTCCCAAAGTAAACTGAAAATAGAGACCCTGAAATTCATTGATAGGTTTATTAACATAAAACTGAGCTTTCAGAGGGCCTGGGTAGCTCAGTCAGTTAAGCATCCAACTCTTGGTTTCAGCTCACGTCATGATCTCATGGTTCATGAGTTGAAGTCCCACATGGGGCTCTGCACTGACACTGTTCACTGAGCATGCTTGGGATTCTCTCTCTCCTTCCCTCTCTCTCTCTGTCTCTGCCCCTCCCCTGCTAGTGTTCTCTCTCTCAAAATAAATAAACTTTTTAAAAAATCTTAAAAAAAAAAAAACGCTAGCATTCAATCAAGTAAGATGGTGGAAAATAAGCATGAAACATGTCATAAAAAATTTTCTACTCACATAAGTTTTTAGCTATTCAGTATCTACCCAGTAACTCAAGAACACTTGTAGTTTAATATGACATCAAAATATATTTTGCTCAAACAATATTTTACAATATAGTCTTTTTGAGAAAGAGACAGTGCAAGCAGGGGAGGGGCAGAGAGAGACAGGGAGACACAGAATCTGAAGCAGGCTCCAGGCTCCAATTAACTGAGCCACTCAGTCATCCCTAGTTTTTTGGGTTTTTTTTTTTTTTTTTTAATGTAAGCTCTATGGCCAATGTGGGGCTTGAACTCATGACCCTTGGAGCAATAGCTGCATGCTCTACTGACTGAGTCAGGCAGACACCCTACAAATTGATATTTAAAAAAAAATAATTGCAAAAAGATTCTATGAAGCCTTGTAATCTCCATAAATGCCCTCATAAAAACATAGGAGTTAATGAACAAAATTAAAGCCGGATGGACATTCACAACAAAACGAGGTATTATCTATTTATCTCGAAGAACCCCAAAACATAAGTTGTTGGGGACAAACTGGTAATATCTGTAAGACCTGTGCAGTTTCACCTTCAGTAAAAGCAGAAGCAGAGGAAAACAACAGGGTATCTAACGGATCTAAGAGCAAAGGAAAACCGATAGAGCCAAAAGATATTCAATTGGAAAGAACAGAGACACAGTTTGAGGGCTGAAAATGGAAGGGCTTTTGTCTAATCTAAAAGCAGGCGAGTGGAAGAGGCCTACATAAAATCTAAGAAGATGGTACAGTCTAGGTTCTAAAAACTCTTGAAATAGAAGGACAGGATAGGACTCCTAACTGAGGACAGAGTACTGTGAACTGAATCAAAATAATACACAACAAGTAAAATTGAGACAAAAGAAGAAAGGAGAAGGTAACAAAGCCAAGAAATCTTAGAAATCAAAATACCATATTTGTAAATACTATCAGAAAACAACATCTTCGAAGATGAAAAACTTCATCTAGACTACCCTTAGTCACACCTCAGGAAGAAAAACAAAATAATGAACAGAGTAACATCTTTACAAGGAAAGTAGACCAGAAAAATATTTTTAAAACTAGCCTAAAGGCCTAAGTCCAAAGGACACAGACACCAAGGTGAAAGAGCTCAATGGCCAAAGATAAAAAACCTAGTATAAGAAAGTAGATCATTATAGTAGTATTGGATTATAACTCAAAAACAAAGCAAATACCCATGAGTCCATACTGATCTGAATAATGACCGAATAAATAAAAGCGGAGAAGTTATCTGTAAGATGTAAGATATTTTTTTTACAGAAGAATGCTTGGTTAATAAATGTAAGAAGGAATGAGAAAATAGACAATCACTATTTCAACAACACAGTAATAATTGCTACAGCAAGATTCATGGACAGGGGATAAAATCAGTGAACTTTAACAAGTAACAGGGTATATCAAAGTATCTCACCAAAATATTTGTTGGTTTTAATACATGTCCACAAAGTCTTGGACAATTACTATGCAAGAACTCAGATTACTCTGCTAGAGAGACAATGTAAAGAGACCTAAAACTACATATAAAGTGAGATGAGCCCAGCTAACTCCAGCCTTCAGCCATTTCTACCAGAGTGTCAGGCATGTAAATAAAGCCATCTTAGAACCTCCAGACCAGCCCATCCACCTAGATGGAACAGAATTATCCCATCTTCATGGAACAGAATTATCATCTACAGAGCCCTGCTAGAATTTGTGACCTACAAAATTAGGAGATAAAAATGAAACGATTTTTGTTTTAAGTCAATATTTACTTCATAGATCATGAGGACAAATCACCAAATATTATGTGCATCTTGATAAAAGAGTATACAAGAATGACAAGAGGATGAAATTTGTGTGTCATCAAATCTCTGGATCCCCTGGCAATTTGCAGGAAATCCAGAGAAGACTAGAATTGTATCATACCTATGCAACTGGCAAAATCCACACTTTCAGGAAACTCAACAGGTCAAATGGCCCAGATTCCTCAACAGTTAAATAATCTATATATAGAGGAAACCTACAGATTAAAAGACACTCAAAACACATAATTTTAAAGACAGCAGCAAGGGGCACCTGCCTGGGTGGCTTAGTCAATTAACCATCTGACTTTGACTCAGGTCATGATCTCACAGTTCTTGAGTTCAAGCCCAGCATCAGGCTCTGTGCTGATAGCACAGAACTTGCTTTGGATCCTCTGTCTCCGCCCCCCTCTCTCTGCCCCTCCCCAGCTCACACATGCGCTCAGGCTCTTCCTCCAGAGCGTGCCCTCTCTCTCTCTCTCTCTCAAAAATAAACATTAAAACAACAACAACAACAACAGGGCTCCCTGGGTAGCTCAGTCAGTTGAATGTCTGACTCTTGGTTTCAACTCAGGTCACCATCTCACACTTCATGGGTTCAAGCCCTGCATCAGGCTGCACGCTGACAATATAGAGCCTGGTTGGGATTCCTGCACACTCATCTCAAAAATAAATAAACAAACTTAAAAAAAAAAAAGAATAACACAGGAAGACTAAAAACAAAGAAATACAAAGAAAGAATACTATGAAAGGACAATGGTTACTTTAGGGAGAGGGAAGAAGTTCTGTCAAACAAAGCAAGGAAAACTTCCGGAATGGCCAGCAGAGTTCTAGTTCTTGACTTGGGTGGTAGCTATAAAGATACCCACATACCCACATATAGCAGTTTACCAAGTTACACATTTGTTTCATGCTGTTTTCTGTATCTGTGTTTAAAAAACAAACCAAAGCAACAAAACAAACTAAAAACCAGATACTGTTAATATCAGGAATACATAAAGAACTTCTACAACTCAAAACAAAAAAACCAAATAACCCAATTTTAAAACGCACTTGAAAAGGCATTTCTCTAAACACAATATAAAAAAACAAGCATACAAAAAGACACTCGACATCACTAGTCATCAAGGAAATGTAAATCAAAACCACAATTAGATATCACTTCATACCTGTGAAATGGCCACTATCAAAAGAAAAAAACAGAAAATTAGTGTTGGTGAAGATGTGGAGATACTGGAACTCTTGTGCACTGTAATATAACAGTAAATGTAAATAAAACAGTACAGCGCTATGGAAAACAATTATGGAGGGTCCTCAATAAATCAAAAATAGAGTTACTATATGATCTAGCACTCCACTTCTGGGAATATATCCAAAAGAACTGAAAACAGAATCTTAGAAAGGTATTTACACACCCATGCTCACTGGAGCCATTATTCACAATAGCCACAAGTTGAAAACAACTCAAATGTTAACTGACAAATGAATGGATAAACAAAATGTAGTATATACTTAGCAGACATATTATTCAGTCTTAAAAAAAGAAGAAGTACCATTACATGCTGTAACATGAATAAACCTTGAGGACATTATGTTAATAATGTCAGTCAGTCACAAAAAGGCAAATGCTACATTATTCCATTTATATGAGGTATCTAAAGTAGTAGAACTTAGGGCCAGAGGGAGGGTAAGGTGGGGTGTTTTTCAGTACATCTGGAATTTCAGGCAAAATGGAGTGGGGTTCAAGGGATCTATTAAACAATGTATATGTGGTTGACAGCATTGTACTGCATACCTGGAAACTGCTGGGAAGGTAAATTGTGTGGTATTGGGGGTGCCTGCATGGCTAAGTCCGTTGAGCATCTAAGTCTTGGTTTCAACTCAAGTCATGATCTTACGGTTTGTGGGTTTTTCTGCACTGACATTGTGGAAACTGCTTGGAACTCTCTCTCTCCCTCTCTCTGCCTCTCCTCTGCTCGCTTGCTCTCTCAAAATACATAAACATTAAAAAAAAAACAAAACTGGGGCGCCTGGGTGGCTCAGTCGGTTAAGTCTCCGACTTCGGCTCACGTCAGATCTCACGTTCGTGGGTTCTAGCCCCGCGTCAGGCTCTGTGCTGACAGCTCAGAGCCTGGAGCCTGCTTCCGGTTCTGTGTCTCCTTCTCTCTCTGCCCCTCCCCCTCTCATGCTCTGTCTCTCTCTGTATCAAAAATAAATAAAACATTAAAAAAATTTAAAAAACAAAAACAAAAAACAAAACTGTGGTACTGGCATAAAGACAGACACAAGACCAACAGAATAGAATAGAGAACTCAGAAATAAATCTTTGGATATCTGGTCAAATGATTTTCAACAAGGACAACAGGACTGTTATTTTACATCATATACAAAACTTAACCCTAGGGGCACCTGGTTGGCTCAGTCAGTTGAGAGTTCAGCTTCAGCTCAGGTCATGACCTCGCGGTTGGTGGGTTAGAGCCCCGCGTCAGGCTCTGTGCTGACAGCTAGCTCAGAGCCTGGAGCCGTCTTCAGATTTTGTGTCTCCCTCTCTCTGACCCTCCCCTGCTCATGCTCTCTCTCTCTCTTTCTCTCTCAAAAATAAATAAAACATTAAAAAAAATTAACCCCAAAAGGATCACAAACTAAATATAAGACGTACAACTATAAAACTCGTAGAAGAAAACATAGGGGAAAAGTTTCATGAACATTAGATTAGGCAATGATTCTCAGATCAAAAGCACATGCAACAAAAGTAAAAGTAGATAAACTGGAATATATCAAAATCTACAATTTCTGTTTATTATCAAAAGACAGGATAAGTGTGAAAAGGCCACCCACAGAATGGGAGAAAATATGTGTAAATGATAAATCTCTTCAAGGGTTCATATCCAGAATATATAAAGAACTCCTACAATAAAAACCTTCAAACAACCCAATTAAAAAATGGGCAAAGGGGGCGCCTGGGTGGCTCAGTGGGTTAAGCGTCCAGTTTCGGCTCAGATCATGATCTCACGATTCGTGGATTCGAGCCCTGCGACGGGATCTCTGCTGACAGCTCAGAGCCTGGAGCCTGTTTCAGATTCTGTGTCTCCCTCTCTTTCTGACCCTCCCCTGCTCACGCTGTCTCTGTCTCTCAAAAATAAATAAAAAGCATAAAAAATTTTTTAAATAAAAAATAATTTAAAAATGGGCAAAGGCCTGAATAGACGTTTCTCCAAAAAGATATATGAATAGCCAATAATCACATAAAAAGATGTTCAACATCACTAATGATTAGAGAAATGTAAATCAAAACCACAATGAGATACCACTGCACTCACATTAGGATAGCTACTATCAAGAAAACAAAATGGTACAGGATGTGGAGAAACTGGCAACCTGTGCATTGCTGGTAAGAATTTAAAATGGCACAGCCACTATGGAAAATAGCATGGCAGTTCCTCAAAAAACTAAAAATTAAATTACCATGTGATCCAGCAATTCCACATCTAAGTATGTACCCCAAACAATGAAAAGTAGGGACTCAGAACTGAACACACCAATCTTCACAGCAGCATATTTTTAAAAATTTATTTGGGGGAGGGGGAGGGAGAGAGAAAGTTGGGGAGTGGCAAACAGAGAGGTGGTCAGAGGATCCAAAGCAGGTTCCGCACTGACAGGCTGACTGCAGCGAGCCCAATGTGGGGCTTGAACTCATGAACCACAGGACCATGACCTGAGCCAAAGTCAGACGGTCAACCAACTGAGCCATACAGGTGCCCCATACATAGCAGCATATTTAAAAATAGCCAAACACTGAAAACTCAAATGCTAACTGACAGATGAATAGATAAACAAAATGTGGTATAGACATACAGCGAATTATTATTCAGCCTTAAAAAGGAAGTACCCTTAAGAGCTACAATACAGGTGAACCTTGAGGACATTATGCTAAGTGAAATAAGCCAGACACCAAAGGACAAATATTCTAAGATTCCACTTATATGAAGTATGAGTAGCCATATTCATAGAAACAAAGTTAAAATTTTGATTTCCAGGCATTGCCAGGGAGAGTATGAGAGTTACTATTTGATGGATACAGTTTCAGTTGAAGATAAAAAGTTCTGGAGATGGATTTGTGGTGATGGTAATACATTAATGTGAATGCATTTAATGCCACTGAATATTCACTTTAAAATAGTTAAAATGGGGGCGCCTGGGTGGCTCAGTAGGTTAAGCATCTGACTTCAGCTCAGGTCATGATCTCATGGTTCATGTGTTCGAGCCCCACGTTGGGCTCTGTGCTGACAGCTCAGAGCCTGGAGCCTGCTTCAGATTCTGTGTGTCCCTCTCTCACTGCCCCTCCCCTGCTCATGATCTGTCTCTCTGTCTCAAAAATAAATAAACATTTAAAAAAATTAAAAAATAAAATAGTTAAAATGATAAATTTTATGTGACCGACATTTTGTTACCCACCAAAAGAAGAAACATAGTTTAGAATCTGCTCAATCTTTCCTTAAAGGAATTTGGCCCTACTATAAAGACCTGCAAGACGCAAAAGCACTCATGTCAGGAGGAAAACATCATGATCTCTTCAACTTTTCATAAACAATATATCCAGTATCAAATAAAAGACTAAATAATAATAAAGGAAGAAGAAATAGGCAATAGAAAATATCGTATCTAGATGGAATGAGGACTAAAACAACTATGATGTCATAACCGAAGTAAAATTTAACATCACCAATAATGGAACAAACAGATTTTATGCTACTCCTGATGTAATCTGCTGAAAACAACAAATTATCATCCATGTAGTATTCCTCCAAAAATTGTTTCACCTGAATGCAACTGTGAGAAAATGATGAGACAAATCCAAATAGTAGGGGCACATTGAAACCAAAGACAAAACGGGCCTGGATTGGTATTTTAATGCCATTATCATAAAAGACAAACAGAAACACGCCAAAGAACTAAAAAGACCAACTACAAGCAATGCATTTTCCTTTAATGGGTCCTGGATTAGAAAAATAAACACTTTAAAAGCTAGTAGGGAACTTGAGTATAGACTGTGTATTAGATGATATATTATATCAAAGTTAAATTTTTAGAGAGTAACAATGATTTTAGTTTAGTTTAGAAAAATATCCTTGTTCTGACAAGATATGTCAGTGTTTAGGGGAACAGCATTATAGGATCTTCAATTTATTTCCAAAATATTAAAAAGATACATACAGAGAAGGACAGAGAGAGAGAACCAAATGGAGCACTGTCAAATTGAGGAAAAGGGTTTATCTGTGTTCACTGTACAATTCTTTCAAGTTATGAACTTGTCAAAATAAATAGTTTGGGGGCGCCTGGGTGGCTCAGTCAATTATGTGTCTGAGTTCAGCTCAGGTTATGATCTCACAGTTCACAGGTTCGAGACCTGCGTCAGGCTCTGTGCTGACAGTGCAGAGTCTGGAGCTTGCTTTTGATTCAGTGCCTCACTCGCTCTCTCTACCTCTCTCCAGCTCAGAGACTCTCTCTCACACAAAAATAAATATTAAAAACGTCAAAAGAAATTAAAAATAAATAGTTCGGAAAAAATTAAGTAGCTAATTAATATACTCAAGGAATTAGAAGACAAATTGGAGGATTTCCATTAAGAAACGAAATCTATAAAAAAGAATCAAATAGGGGCGCCTGGGTGGCTCAGTCAGTTAAGCTTCCAACTTCAGCTCAGGTCATGATCCTGAGGTTCGTGAGTTCAAGCCCTGCGTAGGGCTCTGTGCTGACAGCTCAAAGCCTGGAGCTGCTTCAGATTCTGTGTCTCCCTCTCTCTCTGCCCTTGCCCCGCTCACACTGTGTGTGTATGTGTGTGTGTGTGTGTGTGTGTCAAAAATAAACATAAAAAAATCAATAATTCTAAAACTGAAAAATATAGTAACCAAAATTAAAAACTAAATGGATGGGTTAAAGGTTAAAATAGCAATCAGACAACTGAAGAAAAGATTAGTATGCTAGAAACAAACCAAGAGAAAAGAACAAGACGGAAGCACAAAGTCAAAAAAGATGAAGGTAAAGAATGGGAAGAACCCGAGTGACATGTGGGACACAGTGAAAAGGTTTAACATACATATAAATGAAATCCTAGAAGGAAAAGAAAAAATGGGGCAGAAGTACTAAAGATAATGGCTAAGAAATTACCAAAGCGACAAAAGACACCAGCCCACAGACTTCTTAAGCTCTATAAACCCTAACAGAAAAACCAGACCTGTACACATCCTAACTGCTAAAAAGCCAAAGAGGAAAATCTAAAGGGCAGAAAAAAGATGTATTACCTTTAAAAGAACAATTAGACTGATTGCTGACTTGTCAACATAAACAATGGGAACCAAGTATCATCAAAGTACTGAAAGAAAATAATCGCCCATCAATTACTTTATACCCAGCAAAAAACTTCCAAAATGCAACAAAATTAAGACATTTTAAGACCATAAAGAAAGTAGAGACTGACTGATTCAGCTGGTAAGGAACGTGACTCTTGATCTCCGGGCTGTGAGTTCAAGCCTGATGTTGGCTCTATTGCTTAATTGCTTATTTGCTTGCTTGCTTACTAAATAACTAAAATTCATTAAAATTTTTTTTTAAAAATTAAGGAAAAGACAGTTCATAACCAAAAGACCCAAAAAGAACAAAATACTAAAGAGTGTTCTTCGTGAAATAGGAAAATAATTTTGGATATAAACATGGAAATATAAAGAGTAACAAAAAGTTTGTGAGTAAATCTTTACGGACACTGACTATATAAAGGAATATCTTGTGGGGTTTAAAACATCTGAAGAAAATTACCAGAAAGGAGTTCTATATCCATGTAAGAAGTAGAAAGTCAGAACGAACACTGCTTTTGAGTTAACAATAAACAAAAGCAAGTAAACTACAAAGTAACTTTTCTTAAAACACATCAGAAAGCTGGGTCCCAGAGCAACCAAGTAGACAGAAATCTAAAGACAGACCTGTCCAAAGAGACAGAAGGCAAACACTGACTCCTCTGTAGCAGAACATATGAGGAAAACACTCAGGGTACCAAATAACCAAGTAATAAAAATTCTGCTGAAAGTATGAACAAATTGATAAAGGCCACGTGTGGGCTAAATAAATATATAAAACCCCGACAGCTCACAGGCCCAAGGGGAGTTCACAACCACCTACAGGCAAGTCCGCACAGACCTCCCCCACATGCTCAGAACAAAGACGAGAGAAAACCTCCTTTGGTAGGATGATCCTGGACAGGAACAGCCTCAATTGCAGAAGAGGCACAAAAAGCTGACTAGACAGACCCTTTCCCCTACTGAAGAAAGCCTCAAGCTGTGTGGGGGCAGCAAATCCTGTCAGCCTCAGGGCCCGTGTTAAGACCTAGTGCAGTTGCAGACCCACAGAGGGCTCCTACCACTGCGAGAAGGGCAGAAAAATGTATCCTGCTCAAGACCTGCCAGATGCAGGCAGAGCAATATTCCAGAGGTAAGGCCAGATCGCTGTGACAGCCCCACCACTGACGATGACAGCACTGGAGCACTGGGGCAACAGAGAACATTCCTGTCCGCCCCCAATTCCTCCACATAAACACTAAACACACCATATTCAAATTCCTGAAGCACCAAGATAAGGAGAAAATATTGGAGGTGGAAATCCATTTACATTGGCTCTACAACTCAACTGCAGAACCTTGTACTGCAATTACTTGGGCCAACATTCATCTTTTCTAATAGGCTATAAGCTCTTCAAAGGTAAAGAACAACCTTAACTATCTCTACATCTCTCAGAGTCCTCTGGCCATAAGAAGTACTTTAAATAAAAGTATATATTAAATTATTAAAGCAAAGCAAATTATAAAGCAAAATGACAAGATACTATCATCTCCTAAATCCTTCACACCTCTTTGTTTTCCCCAAACATGAAAAGCCCATCCTTTTACTAAGTAGCTAGATACTTATTGGATTGGGAGTCAGCTCTAAGTACAGAATCCAAAATGTTTAGAGAAAGGGCAATAGAACAAGCAAATCAGTTCTTTACAGATAAAGAAAACAAAGGCCCTGAGAGGATGAGACGTTTTTCATTCAGAATCTTCATTTGTAGAACTTCATTTGCCTTGCCCAAATGGAGCCTTGGTTTTTATTTTAAATATGTATTTTGTTTTAGCAATGAAAAGAAGCTCAACAATTTCCTACCTAAAATCTAAAGATTTAGAGTTTTCCGAAAAACTTCAGTGAAGAGAACCTTAAAATCTCCCTAAAATGGGAGTCTTCTGGAATGAGTGTACTTTAAAATATTACCAGTATTTCTGAAATAGGAAAAAAGAGAACAGTACTAAAGCAACTAAATCAAATCTAAAACTCAGTATCTTTTCATGCTCATTCTGTAACTATGTAGGTGTTTTTGTTTTTTAACTAAACTAAAATATAGATAGCAGCTATATAAATTTCCTAAGACACTTCTATGAGAAACTGGTCTTCGAAAAATTCCCAAACTGCTCTTTGTGCAAATATATCCGGTAGAATCAAAGTGAAAAAGCGGTCTTCTCATTTCAACCACCCTCATCTTGAAGCTTCCTCACCCACTGGTCGAATGTGCCTCTCTTTTCAAATATTTGTCTTTTGGAATAAGAATAAAATACAAGACTGACCTCTAAAGAAACTTAAATATCATAGCTACGAAGTAAATTGTCCATGAAAAATTACCTGGGATGTCAGTACTATATATTAAGGGGTCATAATTTATCACTTTATTTTGAATTCTATGAGTTTCAGAATTATTGGCATCTCCAAACAAGTAATCTTGTACTGGTCACTGAATCGTAAAGAAAATGCATCTAAATCCTGATTTCCTAGACACTACAGCATACTGGTCATTGTACTTCCCCTCTGGCTAAGCTGCAGAAAGAAGGAAGAGAAGGAAGGAAGGAAGGAAGGAAGGAAGGAAGGAAGGAAGGAAGGAAGGAAGGAAGGAAGGAAGGAAAAGGGATTCTTGACAAGGAGAGAATAAAGCACTTACACTTCATAGGACTTTCTAGCCACAGATGCCAGGTGCTACCCACTGAAATCCAGGCTTGGACTAAGCTCCACATTTCTGAAAGGACCATCTCAACCGGAGCCTGGGGCTCAGAGTCAGCAGGAGGAAGCTGCAGCTCCCACCAGCAGCACATTTCAAAGAGGCTGCAACAAGAGAACATTTTCCATTTAAGCATCTAATTCCAATCTTCCATTTCACATAGCAGTAGCAGAACAAGCCTGTGTATCAGTCTTTTCAAAAGATATTTCCATGACTTGTCATGAATATGAAGCAGGCTATAGACCAGCAATCCTTTCACTAACATACTCTTAAGTCTTTAATTATATTTCACGGCTGATCCTAAAAGTACTTGCCCTTTCCTTTCTTTAATGACTCTCTGTTGCTCCAAGACTCACTTCAACACCAACAGTTCTAAAATTGCTGAATCCACCTAAATCACTGAGCAGGCGGGCTGTCAACAATGCAAGCACACACCCAGATGGGAGCCTACAGATTCATTAGCTGCCAAGAATTAGAATCGAATTGGAGCTGCTAGTTAATCCTACAAAAAATTCTCAAATTAAGCAGAATTACTTAAAATACTTCACTGAGGACAGAAGAGCCCTGGCAAATGGAAAATGAAATTCTGTTAATACAAATATTTCAGTGAAAGTTGAAAAGTAACATAAAAGTATCAGGTTGCTGTACTTTTTTTTTTAACATTTCAATTAGTGAATAATAGATTTATTAAGTAAAGACTTTTAAAGATTTACAGTATATGGGGGGGAGAGACTAAGACAGAGTAGTCTTAAAATAAACAAACAAAAAAATCTATCAAAGAACACATTTTAGACATATGTCCTATAACAATGTGGCATAGAGTTAGAAAACCAGAATTTCCCAGATCAAGAAAAAAAATCATTCCCATGAGACAAGTAAAAAAAGAGTAAGTCTAATTTACCTGAAACAGAGACACTTTTTTTTTTAAATATTTTTGAGAGACAGAGAGACAGAGACAGAGAGACAGAGCATGAGCGGCAAAGAAGGGCAGAGAGGGAGACACAGAATCTGAAGCAGGTTCCAGGCTCCAAGCTGCTGGTACAGAGCCCGATGCAGGGCTTGAACTCACAAGACCGCAAGATCATGACCTGAGCCGAAGTCAGACATTTAACTGACTGAGCCACTCAGGTACCCCAAGAAAGTAACTTTTTAACTTCGTCAACTATCTTAAGTTTTTGCATCTAATCTTTTATGAGAATTTTACAAATTTAAGACAAACTGCTAGGTCTGTCACAAGATACTTTCTGATGGTTTTCTAAGACAGCAGGGAAAGAAAATGGTTTGAAGAGATATTATAAAAAAAACAAACTATGGGGCTTAAAAAGTTACTACCTAAAAATTATATTTTTCAAAATAACTTGTTTTGTAAGATGGCCTAAAATGCAGAAACCATGATGAAATGAACTTAGCTAATACCTTCACCACAATAGTGATGAGTACACAACCCCCAGCTCCAAAAGCAGACTGTCCATGAAAAACAGTCCTATAAGGCTATAAGGCCCCTAGCAAGCTCCCAGACCCACAGAATACACTGTATGCATAAACAACTTTTCTAGAAGCAAAAAAGGTTCATTTATAGAGACAAACTAGGCCAATTTACATTTTAACAGCCATCTCCAGTTCCTCAAAAAACTATCCATAGAACTCCCCTATGACCCAGCAATAGCACTGCTAGGGATTTACCCAAGGGATAAAGAAGTGCTGAGGCATAGGAGCACATGTACCCCAATGTTCATAGCAGCAATGTCAACAATAGCCAAAACATGGAAAGAGCCTAAATATCCATCAACTGATGAATGGATCAAGAAGATGTGGTATATATATACAATGGAGTACTATATGGCAATGAGAAAGAATGATATATGGCCATTTGTAGGAAAGTGGATGGACCTTGAGGGTGTCATGCTAAGC
>PJEM01012094.1:0-49339 GCA_004023845.1 Helogale parvula
CCACACGTGGATGTCCTCAGACCTTCCTACGGTCGAATCCAGAGGAAGCTGGCCTCGGCCTGCCCGTGCCCACTCGGTCCAGGCTCCCAGGTGGCTTACTCCTTGTTCACCTTTCCCATTCGCCCCAGTCCCTCCCCAGGAAGGGAAATCTGAGATCTGCCTTTTTTTCTTCCTCCCTACCCCCTCCCTTTCTTCCCCCATCCTTTTTTTTTTTTT
Source organism: Helogale parvula (assembly GCA_004023845.1). Lineage (NCBI taxonomy): Eukaryota > Metazoa > Chordata > Mammalia > Carnivora > Herpestidae > Helogale > Helogale parvula. Next base: position 217 of record PJEM01012094.1, read on the forward strand.
AAACTACTGCTTGCGTTTGCTTGCATTTGTTTGGGAATCTTGTCAGCCTTCATAATGAAAGTCTTGTGCGTTATGATTATAAGATTTTGACAACACAGGGGCTTCCAGGTGTGGAGGAAAGCCTTTTCCCATTTTAAAACATGTTCTCGTCACCGTCCTTTCTGCGAAAGTCACTGCAGAGCACGGGCGCAGGTGCCGGGTAGCCTGGGTTTGAATCCGGTTCTCCTACTCTCTTGCTGTGTAACCTTGGGCAAGTTACTTAGTCTCTCTGTTCCTCATCCACATAACAGGGATAATAATAGCCCCCACATCTCAAAGTTGTTGTGAGGATTGGGTGAGATGATACCTGTAAAACGCCTCATGTTTGGGTGCAGTAATGCTCCCAGTGAATGTTTTGATTAGGCTCCTACCACAAGCAGAAGTCTTTCCACGTTTCTTGTTTCTGCTTTTTCTCAAGCCCGGTTGCGCAGAAACTGCAGGGAGAAATTGGGCGGGTGCAGCTCTCTTCCAGATCCTGCGCAGGTCTGCCCCCGTGGGCCTCTGGCCACGCTGCCATTTTCTTCCTGGTGCCGCGAGCACTGGGTGAAGGAGAGTGAGCCTCACTGGGCACTGCTGTTACGTGGACCAACCAGACTTAAGTCTGCCTTTTCTGCTTTTGTGCCTCCAACCGTGACTGTCTTCAGTTCCCTGATAACCACCGGGAGCCAGCACAGGGGGAGGTGACACAGAGGCACTTCCCGGGTCCTGGTGGCATGTGGTGACCACAGATATATGCAGCCTCGAAAACCCATCCAGAGGGACGGCAGGAAGTGGAGGCCGGAAAGGCCCCAAGGAAACGGCACTGGGCCATGCTCGGGATGGGGCAGGGGTGGGGGCGGGCGGTGCATCTGAGGCAGGGCGGACAACTTGAACTAAGGACGGGAGGCGGGAACTAGGAAATCCGAGGGAGGCTGAGAACCAAAGTGGGTCAGAACACCAGCTCGAGGGCTGGTAACCCTCCCGCCCCAAAGAGCCTGGCTCGATCCTCAGCCACAGGCTGGCTCCCTGTGTCCCCCTCCCACGGAAACTTCCCTCCCCAAACTGCTGGCCTTTGCTCAGAGGTAGAGGGTGCCCAGGCGTCAGCCGTGCAGGTGAGCAGAACTGCTTCGAGACGGAGACGGAACCAGAGTGGGGGGGGCCTCTCTCTCTGCTCTCTGGTCCCCCTCTCACTTCCTCACTTCCCACCCTCCAGAAGGGACTTCCCTTTGGGAACTTGTGGAGGGGAGAAGGGGGCTCCTAAAATGCGGTGGCCCACCATGCCAGCTGGGGTCCACCCCGTCGTCTGCGGGTGTGTGGGGAGCACTGGGTTTACCCCCTAAACAGGCTCTTTCTACAGGGGGAATTCCTGCCTGTTCCCTCCAACCTCGAATCGTGGCTGCAAGGCCGGCTGCTGGGGGTCAGGTGCAGGTACGTACGGAGAAGCCTACCGAGTCCCGTGTAAGAGGAAGAACTCTATAAAGAAAACCAGAGGATGCACTCGAGCGTCTTGAAGGCACCTCAAACTCCTGATCCTTGTCTGTAACCAGGTGCTCCCTCAGTGTGGCCTGTTTCAGCAAATGTCACTCTTCCCATTTCCTCTCCCCCTGCCTCCGCTCCCAAGTCCCGCCCATCTTACCTCCTAAATGTCTTCTGTCCGTGCGCTTCTTCCCGTCTTCCCACCATCCCCCAAGCCCAGCCCCCGCTCTGTCTTTCCTGGACTCCTAAGGAAGCTCCCAACTGAGCCATCGGCATCCCGTCCCGAACTCCCGGATCCACGACCCAGCGTTGTTCCCAAACAGAGACCTGGTCATGCGTCCCCCACTGCTCCCTTCTCCTGCTTCTGGCTGCTCCCAGGATGAAGGTAAAAGTGCTGGACGGGACCAGAGAGGTCGTGTGGTCCCAGCCCCTCCGCGCCGCTGGTCCCCACACTGCCTCCCTCGGTCCCCACTCTGCCCTCGCTCCTCCGGGGCCTCTTCTACGGGAGGCTCTGCACCCGTGCTCAGCCTGGTGTACCCTTCAGGACACGGCGCACACCGCGTCCCCACAGGGAAGCCTCCTGTCCCTCGCGGCTGCCCCTGGAGGCCCCCGGGCCCACGATGTCTGGGTTCCCCGGTCCCGGCTCGCCTGTGCCACGGTGGGTCACGACCCAGTCTCTGCCATCATTGCCATCATTCTGTCTCTGTCACCGGCTCCTAGTCTCCCTGAGGAATATTTTTGCTCACTCTGGTCCCTCCATGGTCCAGGACAGTAGTAGAAAAGCAATATAAATTAATGAATTCCTCATTATTAATTCAGAGGCCATCAAGCAGAGGCCTACCAGTGGGCTCCTTAAGTGTGGAATTTAATGCCAAATTCTTATGTAATTTTAAACAGTTCTTTTACTAAAATTTGGGGAGAAACGTCACAATGAGAGCCACATGGAGGGGGCCACATTTTACATAGATCTGCAGAAGTGGATATGTGTGTAAGATGACATTTTCTACAAAAGCTCTCGGGCTATTAATATTAACCCAAGGTTAAAACTAAAAGCCACTGCCTGCACGGGTCGCACTGAACTATGAAGCGAAGGCGCGAGGGTGTGGCGTCCCCTTGGAGACCGCCCAGCTTGCCGTGACTTCGGAGGAGGAGAAAGAAACTTCTCGAGACAGACCGGAGCGAAGCAGAAATGTGCTCGCAGCCTCCGCTCTGACAAATTCATTTGCGGTTCTAAGATGGTGCAATACGGACGTGGAAGCGGTCGTATCTATCATTAGGGCGCTAATGAGAAAACATCATACACCTGTCACCTGAAAGCTGCCGCGGAAAGAAATCACTGTATCACCGGAAGGAGCGAGAAATGGAGTAATCAACATCAACCAAAGCTATTGTTCCCAGGTTGCAAAATTGAGGGATTATTTCTACTGCAAGTCAGAAGGAAGCCAGTTTACATTTGTCAGCAAAATGATCACATTTTACACCATTAACATTTGGCAAGACGGAGCGCCCTCCATTAGCTAATCTGCAGATGCCCCAACCACCCATTCAGGAAAACAAAGAACAGCACGGCGGTGGCTCATCCCCACTGAGCCGAAACGATGAGCTAAGGCTGCATCTGGGTTACAGCTCAGGTGAGGCTGCGGCATGCTGGGTAAAGGGGATGGTTCATTAAAACAATTCAGGATCTGGTGACTGCTGGGAAAAATGTCGCTGGGACGCTTTAAATGTCAAGCAGGGACCACTGGTACATTAAGATATGCATGGGGCGGCCATCAAAGGAGGCGGACATAGCAGTAACTAAAAAAATCGCCTCCCATTCACTTCTATCTCAAGGATGGTGAGTGGGTACGATGTATTTGGCCTTCGTTTCTTCTCTTGAACTCCCAGGGCTGAGTGCCGGGTCCCGGGACCCCTTCCTCATTCCCCAGCCTGGCTTTCTCCTGGGGATGTGGCCACGGGACAATGGCCTTGAATTTCAGTCCTTCTTGGTGGAGTCTAACCAACTGTCCTTCAATATTCAAAATTCACTGGATGTCTGGGAACTAAGGTCTGGCTCACAGACACCATCCACCTCCAGGGAGAGAAGCCCTCGCGAGATGCTGCAAAACGAAACTTGCCTGATGTAAGACTAGACGCAGCTGGACAGTGAGCAGTGAAACCCCGAACACAGAGGGCGCTCCTGATGCCGGGGGAAACTCTCCAACAGATCCGCGAATTGCTGAACGCTTGCAATCAGTCCCCCGATTTTCCTTGATAAATGGACTTCTTGAGTCTTATGAATCTGAGAAAATATTTTGAAATATCAACACTATAAGATTTATTAAGAGAGACTCATAATTCAGAATTTGTGCTGACACATAATGGGGACTCAAGTATTTATTGAAGGAGTGCCGGAATGGATCCAGACCCCAAGAGCAGACATGCTACCGCGGAGTAAAGCAAAGCATTCCGGCTTCATACTCAAACTGTCCTTCTTAGCAGAAATATGACAAAAACCAGTCCACATGAAGCAAATAAGTGTGGGGCTCTGGGGGCAGAGCTGCCACACACGTTAGTTTCATGCACAAAGATTAGTGATCGTGGAAACAGAGAGCCATCAGTGTAAACAACTCTTAGTCACAAATGCCGCCATTGAATGTGTACCGGAGTCAGCTTACCATGGTCGGGATTGGGTTGAAATCCAGCTGGGATCTTCTAGCCCAGAAGACTACACCAATGTACTCTTCCAGGGAGGCCCCTGTGAGAAAACGCCGGATTGCTCGGAGCTCTGGGCAGTGCCAATGTTAGTCTGCATTTGTACATCACTTCGTTTGCACGCACAGAATCTCTGGGAGGAGAGTGGACAGACCTGGTCCTCTGTCGTGAGGATGGAAAATCGATGGTCCAAGAGGCTCCGAAGCTCAGCCTCGGTGGCCGAGGGGTCAAGGGTGAGTGGGACAGAAGCCCCACGCGCCTCCTGTCAGCTTTGGCCGATCCTAGCAGGAAACACAGTTCTGCCAGGACACCACGCTCTTCCCACTTTGGACCACTTGTCCGCATATTCTCTCTGCTTAGAAAATCACCCTTCTGCACCCCACCGGGAGATTATGCAGGTGGAGAACTTCACATCTCAGCTTAAACAAACTTTACAGAGAGGCGCCCCCCCCCATTCAAATTTGTCCCACTATCATGTCCTTCTCAGACCTTATCAAACTTTGTAATGACGTATCCATCTCTGTGTGTATTTACTAAGGCCGACCTGCCTCAGGGGCCCTAAGCTGCGTGGGGGACAGAGACCCTTTCTGGCTTGTTCCTCGCTGTCACCTACTCCATCGCCGGCACCCCATCTGCACCGTGTCTGCTATTAAGCTCTGTTTCCAGGCCCTAGCCCCAGCCTCCTGCACCCCTGCCCAGAGATGGGGGGCTGAGCCTCTGCAAACACCAACTCCTTTGCCAGCTGCTCCCAGCAGGGTGCTCGAGAGGCAGTTGGGAAGGTCCCGGGGGGCAGGGATTTGCTCCTTTCTTTTTGCCTGCTCTTCCCTCCAGGTTCTCCAGCAGTTTCCGGGGGGTTTTCTGTTCCCGCTTCTCATTGTGATCCCCGTAGGCTCTCATTCCCCAGCTCAGAGGGTTGGGCCCCACCTCAGCAGAGTATCCCTGCCAAGGGCGTAGGTTATATAATATATAATATAAAGTATGTATAGTATGTGATGTATACTATATATTACATATACTATATGTGCGCATATAATAATGTATTATCCCATATGTATGTAGCATATATATTATATATAATATAATAATGTTATTATATATGTAGCAAATATTATATATGTATTATAGTATATGATGTATACTATATATGCACATATAATAATATATTATCCCATATGTATGTAGGATGTATATTATATATAGTATAATAACATTATTATATATGTAGCATATGTAATATATACTATAATATAAACAATATATTATTACATATGTGCTATATATGCATATATATGGTGCATATATAATAATCTCAATGCCCCCCCAGCCCTCGCTAGGTGGTGGCTGCTTTCTACAGTTACTGCGTTCCCATTTCATTTCCTCTGTTCTCCAGTGCTTTCTAAAACAGTTTCTCATACTAAATTCTCTCTTAAAGTAACTGGTGTAGCTTCTGCTTCCTAGGCGAGGCCCCTGCTGGGACAGTTGCCCTCACCGTCATCGTCATTCATGGTTGGCATCTCCCGAGTGTTTATTACACACAACACTGTTCCTAGAGTGGTACGTGGATCCCCCGAATTCTCCAATCATACGAAATTCGTAGACAGTTCCCAGAAACTTACAAAGAAATGGAGGAAAAGAGAGAGCCAGTGAGTTGCCTACGATGTCACAGCCGGTGACAAGCTGAGTTGGCATGCTTCTGAAGGAAGGAAGGAAAGAATGACCTAGCCAAGGACCGCAGCCCCCCGTGTGCGCTAACGTCAAGGCACACCGCCGCTCTGTGACCTTCCTTGGGTCCCCTTCCCCTTTTAGTTTGCTTTGGTCTCCAGTCTGAACGTTTCCAGGTCCTGGATGTCTGGCTCATTCTTAGAGAGTGGCCTGAGCTGGATGACGAAACTGCCTTTCCTAAACCTCAGTTCCGTCCCCATCCGCACCTGCTCTGGTCGTCAAATCCCAGGGGAAGCCGTGAGCGCCAGCAGGCGGTGGGAGCGTTGCCAGGGACGGCCTCGGGTGGCACCCGCGGGGATGCGTGTGTCTGTCACATAAGTCCCTGGGCTGCCCTGTCTTCGGCCTCTCAGGACCCTAGAGGGCCCCCCGGGAAAGGGAAGCGCTTACTGAGGACGTAGAGGAAGGAGCCTTCAGCACGTTGGTGGATGCCGACCACTGACCAGGAGTTACACCTGCGGGTGGCGGCTGTTGTGTTTCCTGGCGGCGCTCCGGCTGAGGGTGCTCCGGACTTCTTCCCTCTGCAGGATAATGACTTCAATTTCCCTCCCTCACATGGATGTTTAGTTTTATAACATGGCTATTGGGTCCAGAAAAAAATCCCCCTGAGCCCATTATTAACATCCTGAAAATGGAAAGCATAATCTCAGAACAAATAGCTAAAATAATATTGTGCCAGGGTTTTATTTTTGCATTGTGAAGAGGGAACACTGAACAGTCGCTCTGGGTCCTTTTGTTTGTGGACTCTGGTCTGCTTGCGCAAAGTGCCTTGGAAACAGAGGAAACTAAAGTGAACCGGGCAGGGGTGGGGGGTGGGACGGAAGATTGAATTCCTTTCCAACTTTTGGGTCCCGTCGTCATGCCCTTCGGAGAGGAGGCCCGGCCTCTGCGCCTTGCCTGGGTGCTCCGATGTGGTGGTGAGACCTGGATTCTTCCCATCCATTTTGCCTCTTGTATCTGCGCGCTCAGAATTTGGCGTCTCTCTGCCAAATAATCTCCCCTCAAATAATCAACTTGTTTAGTTCACCGCGCTCTCTTGGTCACCGCCAGGCTGTGTGCCCCACCCACAGGATCGAATTTTCTGGACCTTTGGGCTGGCAAATGGTTTGGGATGCAGCTTCTTGGCTCCCAGATGGGGAGGTTGGGTCAGGTTTACCCCAGGGCCAGGGGCAGCTTGGTTCACGCCCCACCCTGAAAACAGAGGCAGAGACAGTAGCTTTTCTCTTTTTTTAAATAAATTTTTTAATTATTTTTTTTTGAGAGAGAGAGAGACAGCGTGAACAGGGGAGGGTCAGAGAGCGAGGGTGACACAGAATCTGAAGCAGGCTCCAGGCTCCGAGCTGTTAGCAACAGAGCCTGACACTGGGCTTGAACCCACGGACCGTGAGATCATGACCTGAGCCGAAGCAGATGCTCAACCGACTGAGCCCCCCAGGAGCCCCTACAGTAGGTTTTCTGCCACCAGAGCCCCCTCACCCTCTGCGCTGAATCTGCACCAACAGGCTCCACATGCATTGCTTCGTGGGTGGATTTGCTGCGGGGCTTTCCAGGCCTTCCTTTGCCCTCGGAGGGTGGGGGTGCCGTGCAGCCCTGGCCCTGCAGTGTCGGGGTGCTTGACACAACCCCGCCCCGAAGCAACCCTGATGTGGCAGGCGTCTTGAAGTAACACAGTATCAGTTTATTGGTACAGGAAGCTTTCACTCTGAGACTTAATTCAGAAACATGTCTTAAAACCATAATCCAGGAATGTGATTTAAATTTTAAATAAATGCACTAAACGGCGCAACGTAAACGCGGTTCCGATGTGGCGAGTGGGGATCTTCCGGGGATGCGGGGAGCGGGGAGCAGCAGCTGATTGTCGGACACAGAGGCCAAGAGAGCCCGGCTGATCCTTCACGGGCTCAAGGGCACTAATGCAGATTCCCGGCCTAGAGATGCCCTCCGTTTGTATACCGATACGTTAGATGCGGGGTTACAGAGTCCCCTCCCGAGAAGCCCTCCTCCCTCCTGCCGCGGCCCCTCCTCCCGACCTCCCCTCCCCACAGTCTCCTCCGGACACGCTTCAAGCTTTATTTCATCCACTTAATGCACTCTGCTCTGTGCTCAGGTACTTAAAATCTCCCATTACTATCACTCTGGCTCTTTTACGGCTTTTTTTATTTGCTCTATCATTTCACAGTCCAGTTGTTCTTTTCGGTCAGGTGGACTATAAAATACTCCGATAACAAGTTCACACTAGGAGCTGACGCCAGGCTCCATCCATAATGACCGCAGACTCTTCTGCTACCAGCGCGTCCTGCATCAGCCTCCCACCCAAGGATCTGGTCTTCCGCACTCTTCCATCGGCTGCTCGGAGATCTTTCACACTGACAATTTTTCTTTAAATAACCTGGGCCTTTGTCACCCTTACTTTTTAGCTACTTCTCTTCTCTAAGGGCATCTGATTCTATCGCTGTGCATTTAATATTTCTTCTCTGTATGCTGGCATTTGTCAATAGGAAATAAAATTGGTGACGTCGCTCGCTCTGCGGGGTGTCCTCATGAGCATGCAACCCGTGTCTGCAGCTTCATGGCACACCTCTACGGGCTCGGTTCCCGGTGGGGGGTCAGGTGCCCAGAGCATGGCCCTGGGGCCCAATGGCCTGGCGGTCCACCTCACGCCCTCTGTTCCGTGAGCCTCAGTGAGCCCCTGCTGGGGACCGTGAAAGCACCTGGTACGTGCAGGTCTCCCCACCACGGGTCAGATCGGAGCGTTCTTCTCCCCGGGGGTACATGTCATAGGAGAACAGTCCTTGCTGATCGTGCCTCTGTCTCCACCAGGAATAGCCCAGCAAAATTCAAAACCCACTGTCGCTGCTGCCTGGGCCACATCCGTGCCTGCCGGCATGGCTGGTCCTCACCACTTACCCTCCACGTAGGGAAGTCTGGGCATTCCCTCATTAATTCAGCTCCAGCAGGACTTTTCGGCTTGTGTCACTTCATTTTAGTAACCCTAATTTGCTCTGAAGTTTATTTTCTTTTAAGTTTATTTATTTATTTTGAGAGAGAGGGAGGGCACAAGCAGAGGAGAGGCAGAATCATGGAAACACAGAATCCCAAGGAGGCTCCACGCCGTCAGAGCAGAGCCTGATGTGGGGTTCGAACTCATGAACCATGAGATCATGACCTGAGCCGAGATCATGACCTGAGCCAAGATCAAGAGTTGGACTGAGCCACCCAGGCGCCCCTGAAGTTTATTTCCTAGAAATATCTCCATGGCTTAGAATATCGGTAGAAATCTGGTATCAGTCGGACCAAATTCCAGAGTATTATTAGTGATACCTTTCTTTAAAAAAATATTTTTAATTATATATTAACTGTATAGCAGGCTAAAGGTGCGGTGCCCGGCAAGTAATCTTAACTTGAAAAACCATGCAAGGTGGGCATTGTTTTCACCCATTTCACAGATAAGGAAAACTGGGGCTGAGAGACTGAAAGTTCTTGCAAGGTCGTCACGCAGCTGGAAAGCAAGTGGTACTGGGTGTGAAGTTAAGTCTGCCTGACTTTCGCTGTCGCCCACAACCTCCCAAATCTGCCACCTGGGAGAGAGCTGCATCTCTTACGTCCCACGATCCCTCCTGACTTCACTCAGGCCAGCCCCTCAGTTCCCACAGCGCCCGGGGTCCTGAGACTGTGGGTCCGAATGTGCCCGTGGATCTGCGCAGTGTTGGAGAGGCTGGAGCACCAGCGCTGGGGATGAGGGCTGGGGTATTTATTATCCGCAATCATTCTTCACATCCAGCCCCTGCCACGCGGATTATCGGCTGGAACGCGACACGGCTCTATCTAATGATCGCAGTACATTCATATCACATAAATCTCATTTTGCATAAAATTTGGGAAATTTCCCCTCTTAAGTCATCCAACTAAAAATAATAATCCAAAAGGGAGATGATTTGCTCTTCCATCTTATTTTTCTCCCCGATATATATTGTATCCTTTCCTGAATAGAAAGCACCTTGAAAATAATGCATGAATTCATCAGTAGACGTGAAATCTACTTATTATCGCAGATAACTCTATTTACTTATAACGGACACCAATCTGTCTCTAAAAATTATTTGAGGTGACTTAGGGTAACAAATATGCAGATGCCAAGATCATTACCACAAGTAAAAAGAGATGGAAAGGCTGTAGGTATGGCGAGGAACAGACGGTGTTCAGCTGAGTGAGCTCCTCCCAAAAGGGCAGTGTCCAGTGGATGGAGGTTAATCGTGACAGTGTTGGTCATTACGTCTGCCATTTGTTAGCACGTGCTCTGTTCCGTTGTTTCATATACACTATTTCACGGACCCCCCACCCCCCACCAGCTTGTAGGTGGGTATTATTGTTCCTGGTTTCAAGATACAGTGCCTGTCCAGTAGTTATGGCAATTTACCTCCTCCCTTGACTTCCGAGAGTTTGAGGAATGCTCTGGATATGGGACTGACTGACACCAGCTTCACAAAATGCTCCCTTTCCAGACTCCACTTCTTGGCCCACTTGTTCCTTCCTTGCTTGTTCCTCACTGTTGACCCGTCCCCTCCGATCCTTTGTTCATCTTCCGTCCACTCCTCTGGCCTTGCCATGTTGGGTTCTGCCACACTTCCTGTCCCTGGCCTGGTTCCAGAAGCTAACGCTGCCTCCTTTGGTCACAGGGCAGCTCTGTCCTGCAATTTCCCACCCCTCTTCTGAGCTGGTCTAACTCTCGGCCCCCAGAACGCCCTCCTGTTGCCCCCATCGCCCTGAGCAGGTGTCAATCTAGTCCTCAAGCCACCACCTAGCCACAGCCTCCTCTTAATGGAGTCGATGTGTCTCCCCCAAACCCTCAATTCACTTGTCGAAATGCTAACCCCCTCTGGGATGGGAGGAGGAGGGGGGGATGGGGGGGTGATTAGGTCATGAGGGGGATGTCATTATGGCCCATATAAAAGAGACCCCAGAGAGGTCTCTCGCCCTCTTGGCCATGTGAAGATACAATGAGAAAATGGCCGTCTGCAACCTGGAAGAGAGTCTCATCGCAGCCTGACTGTGTGGGCACCGTGATCTTGGACTTCCTGCTGCCAGAACTGTGAGCAGTAAGTTTCTGTTGTTTCTGAACCACTCAGTCTATGATGTTCTATTACAGTAGTTCAAGCTAACACACCGGCCAACCATCCCCCTTTCCTCGGGGCCACCAGCCCTCCACCGTTGGCCCCGGGTAACTTGCTTATTGGGAGATAAGTGAGCATATGTTGGATAACTGAACGAATCACTCAGTGATGGAAATGAATGGATGACTGGCGGAAGCCGTAGGCTCTACCTGTGGGGGGTGCACATCAGACACCCAAGACCAGAGCCAAGTCTGTCTCTAAGCTTTGGACTCTTCTCTGCACCCTGGCCCCGCTGCATGCCGTGACCTCTTGGGCTGCACACAGACCCATGGAACTCCGGGTATGATGCACAGGGTCCCGTCCATCCTTGATCCCACGGGGACGGTGCGCCCTAGAGCAGTGCAGAGTGACAGCACTATCCTGCCTTTGCCCCTCCCACGTTTCACACAGGCTCCCCGGCAGAAGAAAAGTCTAACAATTGCCGTTGTCCGGAAGGCGGGACACACCCAGTGCCCTAATTCCTACACAAGGACGCACCTGCTGAGGCACGACCGTGGAAGGCACTTCCTCTGCGGAAGACCACAGGGCTCAGAACAGGACCAGCCCTGGCTCTCCCCAGTTTCCAGAGCTGTCTCTGCCCCAGCAAGTGACAGAATGTTCTCCGAGAGTCACACTTGGCTTCCTTATAATGCCCACTCAATACACTGGTTTGATGGAAACATCACAAATCCATTTTGTGAAAGCCAATGATATTTGCACCCAAGAATTCAATAATAGGACATGAAACTCAGGGAAAGAAATAATCAAATTGTCCATCCAGAGTGGAGTTAAAATTGTCATAAACATTGATCCTTCGTTGCAGGGAACAGAAATAATAAACAGTTCCTGAAATTGCATAGCTGCAGAGATTTCATTCTTTAATTGTCAAAAAGCATTAAACATCAACTATTTATTTTGCAGCAGAAGAAGCGAAAACAGACTTCAGTGCATCCCTTCACCAGAGGTTGCCTCTAATTGTCATGCATAGATCGCGCCAGAGGTTACTGAGAAAAATTGTTTGCATTTATTAATCAAAAGGAGTCAAAGGCACACAAGATATCATCAAGGCTCCCAGTGCTGGGGGAGGTTTACTACTAACATTCCTGATGAAGTGTTTGCAGAGAGTTTGCAAGCTGTTCGGGGCCTTTTTTCTTTGCAGGTGCAAACCTTTCCATCGGAAACATCAAAGAAACAATTGAAAATTAAACATGGTAAACATCGCGAAACAGGTTTCAATCTTCCACTTTTTAAGACAATGGGAGAGGGGGATAATTAATTTCAAGGCAGTATTTGTGTTCTTTGGAAATTCATTTGCGCCCATTAGCATTTCGCGAGTTGTGTAGGAATCTCCGTTGCTCCTCCCTTCCTCTCTTTGGCAGCTTTTGTTTTTTAAAAATAAGAAAGTTGAACTACTCCCGAGATGGCTTTTGCTCCCAAGCATCCAAGCATGGATCATCATCTTGCTTGGCCTGTTTGATCAGTAGAATAAGTCAGAACTGCTCAGGTAAAGTCGGTGGTGGAAAATAGATTAAGGGGAGAAGAATTCTGTTCGGGGAGCGGTGGGAACTTTAGAAGCAAACACAGCCTCCCTGAATTTTGCTACTGAATAATGCATTTTAATATACTCATTGTAGGTATCTTTTAATGTGTTGGTTTTCTGTAATTGCTCTCCCCGCCTCCACCCCATTTGGTTTTAAACTCCTCCACGCAAGATAAATTAAATGAAAATACAGCCAGCATATATTATTTTGTTTGAGCTAAATGTTAGAAGCATGTTTTTTATATTTTGTTTTTAACCAGTATCTGGCTTTTGGGCATTGTAGTCAACCAGTGATATTTCCTGCACCATCTGAGTTACATACTAATAACCTTTTCCCTTAAGGTCTATTAATTTTATACTTCCTGGGCAGGAGATCGACTTTCTCAAACAGCATGCAAGGTCACTCACGTTAATAAAAATATAACCCTTTATTGTGCTCCATAAAGTGGCAATGTAACATGAGTTCCGTACTGGCATTTTTCAGTAAATGATAATGCTAAAGGGTCTGATTGGAAATATTTATTGAGTTACTAGGTTACTCTGACCATCATTCAAGTCTAATACACACACAACTATTCTATTTGTATTTTAAATCCTTGACTTATGTGACTCCAGTGGGTGGGAAATGGAGTGTTTGCTACAGAAAATTCAGTATGGAGGAGACCAGATGGGCCTTAACCTTGGGAGCTGCCTTCAGCCCACACCTGCCGGGACAGCTGTATTCGATGCTTGTTCTGTACACATCAGGTGCGACACGACAGGTGTGGCCCGCTGTCTACCTAACCAGTGCCACTTCCACAAGTATTGATGGAATGTCTGTTGAAGTGTGGTCCTGAGTGTCACTCTCCTCTCTCTGCTGGAGCCTCCCCTTCCAAAAGCAAGTCTGGGTGAACAATAGTTTATGTTAAAATCTCCATTGACCTTACAGAGTGCTTTCAAAAAGCTGTCACTGGAAATCCAGAAATATTTTCTTTGACTGACTTGAAAGCAATGATACAGGACTGCTCCCGTGTCCCTCCCTCCCACCCCTTGCCCCAGCTCAGCGCTGAAACGGCAGGAGGAACTGACTTTGCAAAATATTAAGTGTCGCCAAACCGGAAGCATCCACATAGCCCCTAGGTTGTCTGGACCAATAGTCACAGCCTTGGAGACACACAGCTACATGTGTGCAGTTCCTGGGCTCCTGCTCTCAGATTTGGGGACGTGCTACTGTCTCTCGTGCCCTTCTGGATCTCAGCTACAGAGATCCGAGGGCGCACCGGCAGAGTTAGTCAGCAGCCTGGCAGACTTGTGGTGTAACCTCACACCCCAAGGGAAAGAGAAGAAAGGCTCAGCTAGTGACTAATCCATCTCTCCTTGCTTTAAGTCTGGTCCGTTTCTTTAGGTCGAGAACGCGGCCAAATCTGAACGCACAGAAGCATCGGTGTTTTGGCCTTTTAATCAGGAAGAGGAGTTTCAGGCTTCTCCACCGTATTCAGACAGGCAGAGACTTTGAGGCTTTTTCTTTTTGAAAATCAGTAACAAGGTTTGCGTTTCCCCAAGAGTAAGTAGTTCAAAAATGCCCTCTCCATTCTTTTGTTGTTTTTCCTCTCCCAGGTGTGATCTTTTAACACAGGACCCCATGTTGTTCAAGCAGCACAAGGAAAGTGGAGAAAATCAGCAACGGGACCGAAGGGTCATTTTGTAAAAAGCTTACTTGGTCACTTTATTGTAACTTCCGACCAGGAGCAGTGTTAGCTTCTCAGCGAAGGGAAGGCCAGGGCCCTATAAAATCGCTGAAATGCCTGAAAGAAAAATCTTCAAAAGAGTGAATTTTTCATGCCTGCAGGGCTCCCCTTCAGGTGCGTGTCAGCCGCGTGTCACCTGCCTGACTGCTCAGATGCCCCTCGCGCTGCGACTGCGGGCGCCTCCGACTCTGGGCCGCTTTATGTCTTCATCCAATACCATGGGGAACCCCCAACGAGGTCACTGGAAGAGCAACAGTTTCAAACTGTCAGCCCCTCAAGTTCCCCAGTAATTTAGTTGTTGGAGATGTCCCCGGGGCTGCGTTCTGACGCTGGAGACAGCAGGCGGGGAGCACAGTTCCGGTGAGAAGGCCTGTCCTGCAGAGGGGCCCAGCCGGGAGGCCGTTTACATCCCGCGAGGCTGCCCAGACCATAGGGGGTGCAGCCTTCGTGCGCCCAGGGAAGAAGGTTGAGTCTAGGGTAGCTCCGTTTATTTGCTCGGTTAAGAATTTCGGTGACTTCTTTTCAAAGATTCCTTCAGGGGCGCCTGGGGGGCTCAGTCTGTTAAGCATCCGCTCCTGATTTGGGCTCAGGTCATGATCTCACGGTTCCTGAGATTGAGCCCCACATCAGGCTCTGTGCTGACAGTGCAGAGTCGGCTTGGGAGTCCCTCTGTCCCTCTCTCTCTCTGTCCCTCCTTCTCTCTCTCACTCTCAAAGTAAATTAAAAAAAAAAAAAGACTTCCGTCAGAGAGGCTCTGCCCGGATACATGTTGAAGTGCGTTCAGTGAGAAAGCCTGTGTTTCTCTTCGGAGAGCCTTAGGCCCCATACGGATCAAGAAATATGAATTCCATTTTGCATGGAGCACGGTGATTTGAGCCTTGATGAAAAGTCAATGTGTAGAGCTTCCAAACATTTCATACGCCTCCTGAGACTTGAAAATGATTAAATTCTGGAGAGATTAAAATTTCCATTCAACTGAAAGAACACAGGATTCCTCCCTTTTCATGGTTCTAAGATGATTTGCTGTGTGACCAATGGGGGAAATGTCCGCCCCTCCATTCGTTTCATAGGAAATAGTTGCTGAGTACCTACTGTGTGACAAGCCCAGTGCTAATTTCTAGACGTGAAAATGAAAACACATGGTCCTCCTTCTTGACTGGCGTATGTCCCAGCGGGGAGAGGAGCGTGTAGTCAGGAGGACATTCATGTACAAGTGTCACTGAGCTTCAAAGTCCCCATGACGCTAGGCACTGAGGGCCTGTGGGGTTGAGAGAGAGCATCTCTGTCTTCACGGGGCGCAGGTGTCCTGCCTGAGACACAGACACGAAACACGGGATTATCTAGTTATTAATGATGACCGTGGCCAGTGCCATGGCACAGGGCACCCATCCTAGCGCAAGCTCTGTGACCAAGTGACGCAAGTGACAGCAGGAAGAAAAAAATTTGAAGACTTATATTGTGTGGTTTCATACTATCTTTATGTTTCCTTCCATTTTGCAAGCAAGTACCATAGGCGTTCCAGTGTTTTATGCATCTGGGAGTCTCGCTCTGGTTCTGGGCTGGTCCTGAGCAAGGACCAGGGAAGGCACGGCCACAAGGATCAACTGGAGACTTCTGAGCATTGCTCTGGGGCTGGGGGAGTTTTAGGCAGCCGAGTGATACTGTCGGATTTGCACCGACACCTCGTCCTCTGTGTGTCTGGGGGAGGTTAGGTGGGAGAGGAGGGGAAATGCACGGAGACCAAAAATAATAATAATTAACTACTACTTACCAAATACTCCCTCCAGACACAGCAGGAGGAGGAGACAGGAGGGACTGCTCAGTGCCAGCGGGAAAAGTCCGAGGCATGGGTGCAACTAGGGGGCACCGCTGAGTTTGAAGGCTGAATAATGTGTTCTTTTTGCAAGGTGTGGTGTTGGACGCAGCACATTCTAGGCCAAGGGAGAAGGGCGTGAGCCGGGGGCACGGTGGGGACGGGAGGGAATGGGGTGCAGGGCGGACCTGGGGGTGAGAGGATTTGGATGATCAGAAAGCTCACTTTGGTGGGAACGAGGAGGCTGGAGGTGAGAACCAGGCCAGGGGTCGTGGGCTGGACTTGACCAGCCTGCTTTCACGATTTCACCAATACGCCGTCGCCAATGGCAGGAAGAACATCAGGTTTTAACGAATAGGACTAAGACCAGTTACAAGTGGGGGCAGGTCACCTGCAGTCATGGACCCCACCTCCCCAGCCCTCTCGCACGGGCCTCTAAGCCTCTTGCGAGTGGCCCATTCGCTGATACACCCCAACACCTAATATATGGTCGGCCATATCATTTATGCTTAAGAAAGTGAATGGGGGCGCATGGGTGGCTCCGTCAGATAAGCGTCAGACTCTTGATTTCAGCTCAGGTCATGATCTCATGGTTCGTGGGGTCAAGCCCCATGTTGGGCTCTGTGCTGACAGCAAGGAGCCTGCTTGGGATTCTTTCTCTGCCCCTCCCCCTCTCCCACTCATGTGTGAGGATTCTCTTTCTCTCACTCTTTCTCTCTCTCCCTCTCTCAAAATAAATAAATATTAGAAAAAAGAAAGTGCAGCTTGGCCCTGCCGATGGGCAGCCTAAGATGCTCCCAGTGATGCCCAAGCTGTGTTTCTATCGGGTTGTGACAATAGTGCAGTAATGACTGTTCTATCTAGGGTCCTGGCTGAGTCCAGAGAAGACTTCCGTATGATGGTTCTTGGGGATCACTGCTCAATTGCTAATGACAGCCCAACCCCCACTCTAGTCCTCCCTCTTTTCTTTTTTTTTCACCCCTGCCACTTCTCTCTTTGTATATGCTCTTCCCACAGCACTGCCTCCACCCTACTCTTTTCTCTCTCTCTTTTTTTTATAGTTTATCGTCGAGTTGGTTTCAGGTAACACCCAGTGCTCATCGCAACAAGGGCCCTCCTCCATGCCCATCACCCCCTTCCCTTCTCCCCCTCCCCCACCAGTCCTCAATTTGTTCTCAGTTTTCAAGAATCTCTCATGCCCATCACTCCCCCTTCCCCTCCCCCATGGTCCTCTGCTAAGTTTCTCCTGTTGCACATATGAGTGAAAACATATGGTATCGGTCCTTCTCTGCCTGACTTATTTTGCTTAACATGACACCCTCGAGGTCCATCCACGTTGCTACAAATGGCCAGATTTCACTCTTTCTCATTGCCATGTAGTACTCCATTGTATAGATAAACCACATCTTCTTGATCCATTCATCAGTTGACAGTATCCACCTGGAGCTGGTCCCCCTCCCCCCAATCCCTCCTTAGACCATCTGGCATGAGCTTAGCTGCTTCTGTTGAGATATTCCCGTAGTTCCTTGAGACTACACCCTCCCTTGTTGCATCAAGCTAGACAGACCTAGACCTGATTTCGCTGACTACGGATGTGTCCTTGGTGATCTAGGCTTGGTGGCTCCCACATACTTGGTGGACAAACGCCAAGGAGCAGGACAGTGTGCGGGGTTAGCAGCGGGCCAGATGTGGGTCCAATTCTATTACTTGCCAGCTGGAGAGCTTTGGGTGAGTTACGTGACCTTTCTAAATTTCAGGCTCCTCACCCATAAAATGGGGGTAATACCTTCCACCTGTGGGTGTCCGTGAGGGTGAAACTTACAGAGTTCAGCTTACATGGCTCACAGCGGGGACGCTACGCTTGATCCATGGAAGTTCGTGGGGCATCATGCTGGAAGCACCTTCATACCTACTATGGCTCTGAAATAAGTGTGTCGGCAATACACAAAGTTGGGGATTTTTCCAAGTGTTAGCTTGGAGATTATTTGAATGGCATTTTCTGGGAGTCTGGGCACCTTCCCCCTAAAGGACGTCCTCTCTAAGACATGCTAAAAAAAAGAAAGGCACTCAACAGATAGAATGAAGGGTGTTTTTGTCAAGCCTTGGTTTTTTTTTTGAATGGTTGACTTCCTGAGTGATCAATTACTACTGCCCGGAAAAATCTTTCCAGATGGTACTCTGTGCCCCCAAAGAAGTGCCTGTACTAATAAAAAGTTACACCCACTGTAGCACATGTGGTGTGGAACAGTTTACGAGGGCTCAGTCGGAGCTGAGACAGGTTCACATTCGCCCCACTCCCTGCCTCCCCCCAACCGACGCCCAAAGTGAAAAGGGGTTTGAGCCACGTGGAGACTCAGGGTTGTCAGGGGCTGCAGAATGAACTGCGTCAGGCCCCTGGCGCTGGAATGCATCTCCACCTATGTGAGCTGCTATGGTGGGAAGAAGCCATGTCTTCGACATGTGATGGACTTCCTGCTTCTTGGAAGAAAGTCTGTTGTGGACGGAATGTTTGTGTCCACCCTCCCCCAACCCCAAATTCATGGACTGACATCTGACCCTCAGTGTGATGGTATTGGGAGGTGGGGCTTTGGAAGGTGATGAGGTCATCTAATCACTAATGAGACAACAGCCCTTAGAGAGGGTCCCCTTCGCCCCTTCGGCCACCGGAGGACACAGCCAAATGTCGTCTATGACCTCGAAGGCAAATTCTCACCACGGAATCTGTGTGTGCCTGGATGTTGGACTTCCAGCCTTGAGCCTGGTGGGAGATAAATGTCTGTTGTTTGTGAGTCTGCTCCGCCACCTCCCCCAGCCTGTGGTGTGCTGCCATAGCAGCCCGAACGAAGAGTGTCTTCCAGAATCAAGAGCAACAGGTGTCGTTTAAAAACAAGCCGACATCCCATCCCGGTTTTATCTCACATTAACTCATAGTGAAAGGGCCCAGGGACATTATCCACTCAAACCCAACAAGTGTCTCACCTCCTTTCCGGGCAACCAGCCCTTCCAGACTTTTCACTGCGTGTTACCATATCGGGGCGGACACGTTCAGAGATACAAAACATTGGAGTCCCAAGTAGCAGATACTATTTCAACCAAGCTCTAAGGAGTATGAGATGGCTTATCTGAATTGAAGTCCCGGCCACAAGAAGACAAGGTTTAAACACCAGCAATGGAGGCAGAGAGAGAGAATGCTGGAAGACTCGTGTTCGCCAAGTTCCATGGAGACTATTTTGCAAAAGGTGTCAGTGCTTCCAGATTTCCATTTTTTTCCTTCAGGATATATTTTTAGAATAAAATTCATTATTTCTCTTATCATGAAATAAGTCACTCATTGTGGAAGATTTGAAATACACAGTAAAATAGAAAACAAAGGAAAAATGGTCACATAATTCCTGTTCGGTGGGTTTTCCCCCACTTTTCTTGTCTTTCCTCCATAATTTAGATTTTATTGTGTGTGCAAGTTTGCATTTTCTTTCTTTTTTTAAATTTTATTTTCTTTAATTTTTTAAAAAAATTTATTTTATTTTTTAAATTTATTTTAAATTTATTTTTAAAAACTTTATTTTTGAGAGAGAGAGAGAGACAGAGTACAAGCAGGGGAGAGGCAGAGAGAAAGGAGACGCAGAATCTGAAGCAGACTCCAGGCTCCAAGCTGTCAGCACAGAGCCCAACATGGGGCTCAAACCCACAAACCGTGAGATCATAACCTGAGCCGAAGTTGGATGCTTAACCGACTGAGCCACCCAGGCGCCTCTTCTATTTTAGAGAGAGAGAGAGTGTGTGTGTGTGTGTGTGTCTGTGTGTGTGTGTGTGTGAGCAGGGGAGAGTGACAGAGAAGAGAGAGAATCTCAAGCAGGCTGCACGCTGAGCCCCATGCGGGGTTCAGTCCCACAACCCTGAGATCACGACCTGAGCTGAAATCAAGAGTTGGATACTCAACTGACTGAGCCACCCGGCACCTTTGCATTTTCAATTAACATCACAGGATATATCCTAGCTGTTAGGTATTTTTCATAAATATCGTTTTATACATTTCCAAAACTTCTGTTGAGTGAATGCGCTATAGTTTATATGACCATTCTCTTATTGCTTTAGACTCAGGTGGTTTCCCACTTTTTCTTATTAAACATACACAGCAACTTACTTGTGCATTAAAGGGTTTTTTATTTTAAATTCTTTGCTTGACTCAAGGCTGAAGTACGGGATTCCTGGGCTTAAAAGGGGGTGAGATCTCAGGGCTCTTGAGGCCTCTGGTGCAGTGCAGGCGTTTGTCTTGTAAATCACTAACCGTGGGTGGCTGAGCCAGCCAGGAGCACTCTGTCACATCGGCCACCTGATTGGGCCCACCATTTGCTGGGTCTCTCCACGGACAGCCCTGTGCTAAACTCTGTGAGAGATAACGAATCGGCAACACCCTTCTTGACCTTGAGCCGCACTTACTCTATTAGCTGGGGGTCACAGGTAGAACATTCGTGCATCATCATCACCTTCTTCCCCCCCATTCTTTCCTCTGGGGCTGGTTCTCTCCCACTGCCCCCGCCCCCCCAACCTCCTGATCCTTTCTCTGTTGCTCTTTGACCGCTCTGTGGCCCATGGGTCTGACCTCTGGGAACTGGACTGCCCGGGGTTCCCTCCCCTCTGATTTTGGGGTGGCTCAGTGGACAGCATGGACAGACTGGAGTTGGGTCCCCCACCCCCACCCCCGTCACAGTTCCAGTGGCTTCCGCGGCTGCAGCTGCTGTTGGAGGGCCCTCTTTCAAGCTCTTGCTGGACCCTGGTAGCATCGGTCCCTCCCTTGGCTCCTCCACTTCAGGGTCGGGAACCGAGTTTTTACCGCAGCCCATCTCTGGGGCGCTTCGCCATGAAGCATCTCTGCAGAGAGAACCTTCATTAAGCTCTCCTACAGTGGAATCCTCTGTGTGACCTTTTCATTAGGCAGGTACACCCCCTCCCTCAGCTTCGAGCCCCGGTCCCTTCCCAGCACCCACCTGCCTGGCCAGTCCCAAACTCTGGTGACGCTGAGCTGCCTGCTCACCCCAGGCTAGCGACCAAGCTGCTCAGAATCAGCACATGAGACCGCCTGATGATCCTTTTCTGAACGTCCTTGGTTTTGTGCCTTTTCCTCATCTCACAACAGCCATGTCGTACCCCCTCCCCGCCCCCATTCCCTGGGTCCCACAGCCTTCCTCTTGGTTGGTTACTGTGCGCTGTGCACTCTCTGCCATCCTCCATGTTTCTGGCCTCAGCCGTGGACACTCTTCTGCGTGCTGACCGGATTCTGGGACACCCTTCTGCGTGCTGACCGGATTCTGGCTTCATCGGTTTTCCCTCCGTTCCTTAAAGGTATCAAGCTCGGGGCGCCTGGGAGGCTCAGTCGGTTAAGCGCCCGACTTTGGCTCAGGTCATGAGTTCGAGCCCGTGTCCTGCTCTGTGCTAACAGCTCAGAGCCTGGAGCCTGCTTTGGATTCTGTGTCTCCCTCTCTCTCCGTAAGCCCCCCCCCCCCCACTTACACTCTGTTTGTCTCTCTTTCCAAAATAAGTATTTAAAAAATTAATGGAAAAAAGGTATCAAGCTCCTGACTCCCACCCTGAGAAAAGCGATGCCCCCTGTGCCCACCAGCTGACGTGCCTAGCTCCTCGCCCTGGTGCCCACCCACGCTCTGAGCCCCCCTCTCACACTAGAAATGCAGCGTCCTTGCCTCTGGGCACAGCAGCTCCCCGCCTCACGTCCTGCCTTTCAGCCCCTTCTTGCCTGTGCAGCACCAACATCTCTCCCCGGATCATCCCCACGAGCCTGTAGGGAGGTCGGGGCATCTGCCATGTCAAGGCTGCCGCTGTGATCCCACAGCCCCCTGCTCTGCTCCCGTCGCATGAAAGCCTCTTGCAGGTGCTGGTGTGGTGGACACTTCCGCCCCTCCTTCGTCTCCCCAGACGTCTCCCCACCTGGACTCTTGCCCCGGGATCCCCCGACCATGTTCTTGCTGGAGTTGTCAGCAACCCTCCCCATCGCCCAGCACCTCGGTCTTCTGCCCTCAGTTCACTTCACCTGTTAGCATGTTCGAGACCCTCTCCTCAGAGGTGTCTCTCATCTCCTCTTGGCTTCGAGGTGGCCCTGCTCACCAATGGCTTCTCCCCAGTCTCCACTGCTGGCTTCTCCTCTTCCACTGGAGCCTACATGTGTGCGGAGGCCAGCAAGCTGAGTCTTTGTCTTTATCCGTGTCCCCCTCTAACTCATTCCAATGGCGTCCGATGGTACCGGTGGGCTGATAACACACCAGGCCCGGCCTCTCTCGGGCTCACACATCAAGCGGTTCACCAGATGTCTCCAGACACCTCCAACTTTATCTGGCTAAGCAAACTCCTTTTTTTAAGCTTATTTATTTTTGAAAGAGAGACTGATCATGAGCGTGAAGGGGCAGAGAGAGAGGGAGACACAGAATCTGAAGCAGGCTCCAGGCTCTGAGTTGTCAGCACAGAGCCTGATGCGGGGCTCGAACCCACGAACGTGAGATCATGACCTGAGCCGAAGTCGGACGCGTCACCGACTGAGCCACCCAGGCATCTCCCAAACAAACTCCTGATTTTGCACTTGCCCTTGCTCAGCGCACAGATGCAGTCATAAGCTGGGGGAGAAACCTGGGCGGTTCCCCCTGCAGAGACCGGCCCCAAACCCGCTGCTCGCCCCCACTGAGCCCCACTCGTTCTCCCTTCCTCTTCCGTCTGCCTCTCCCAAGTGGGGGCTCTGGCTCCACATTGCTTCTGCAGGCCATGCACACCGCTCCGTCTCCCTGCCCCCACCTCATCCCAGAGAAGTTTATGTCTCACCTGGACTGGGACACGTAGGGTTAGGAGGGACCAGTCCCCTGTGGCCATTACGACTGAGGGGCTCAAGGGATCTTTAAAAAAAAAAGAAATCTTCCTACGTCCCTGCCATGTGTTAAACTCTCCACCAAATGAAGTCCCCGTGTATTGGGAACAAAATTCAAACCTATAGTCTGGCCTCTAAGACCCTCCTTGTGCTGCCAGTGCCCACCCGCCCTCCTGTGACTTCAGCTACCCACCCCCCCCCCCCAGCTGCCCACTTGCCAACACCACCCTGGTCTTCCCTTCCTCAGGCGCATTAAGCTCCTCGCTGTCCCTGGGCCTCTGCACCTGTGGGTCCTGCCGCCGGGAATGCGCTGTCTTCGGAGCATCCCAGGCTGGCTCCTTCCAGCTGTTCGGGTGACAGATCAGACGGCGCCTCTTCCCTGAGGCCCTCCCTGACCAGCTCACCTGCTCTTGTCTCCGCCTTCCCGCCCGGTGGGTGTTCTGTGGGGCCCGTATCCTCTGACCTAACCCATTAACTGTGTTTGTTACTCGCCTTCCCTGCCCCATGTGACCACACGCTGCAGAGCTCTGTTTCGCGTAGTCACAGCTCGGTCCCCCACCCAGACTGTGCTGGGCGACAGGATGTGCTCAGAACACGTGTTCACTAGCACTTGAACGCAGCGGCCACCTAAACAACTGTAGCTTCGGCAGCGAGACCTGCGGAAGGTAAGACACGTGCTCTGTGCCCTGGAAAGAAGCTTGGGGCCACTGCTGTACGGGGCTCTCAGTGAGTCTGGGAGGGAGGGGCTGTTCTCCCCATTTTACAGATGAGGAAACAGAGGCTCACAGAGATGAAGTCAGTCGCCCAGGGTCACACAGGGAGTAGCAGAGACGGCACTGGCCTCGGCAGTCCTGCTTCACTGTGGCCCAGGTCCAGTTCTGACCTGGGGAGGCTGTGACATCACAGCCACCAGATGTCTGTCACCCCTGTGATAATATTATGTGACAAGCTGGCTGGGCCACGGTGCCCAGATATTTGGTCAAACATTATTCTTCTAGACGTTTCTGTGAATGTGTTTTTCAGATGAGATTGGTATTTAAATCAGTAGACTTTGGGGCACCTGGGTGGCTCAGTCGGTTGGACATCCAGCTTCGGCTCAGGTCATGATCTCTGTTCAGAGTTTGAGCCCCGCACTGGGCTCTGTGCTGACAGCTCAGAGCCTGGAGCCTGCTTCGGATTCTGTGTCCCCCTCTCTCTGTGTCCCTCTCCTGCCTGTGCTCTGTCTCTCTCTCAAAAATAAACAAACATTTAAAAATTTTTTTCTAATTTTTTAAATTTTTATTAAAATTTTTTTAATGTTTTTATTTATGTTTGAGAGACAGCGAGAGACAGTGAGAGCAGGAGAGGGTCAGAGAGAGAAATACAGAATCCGAAGCAGGCTCCAGGCTCTGAGCTGTCAGCACAGAGCCCAACGTGGGGCTCAAACCCACAAACTGTGAGATCATGACCTGAGCCAAAGCTGGATGCTTAACCGACTGAGCCACCCAGGCGTCCCCAAAAATTCTTAAATCAGTAGACTTTGAATAACGCAGACTGTCCTCCATCATGTGGTGGGCCTCATTCCATCAGTTGAAGGCCTTAAATAAACAAAGACCGACCTCCCTGACCAAGAAGGGATTCTCCCAGCAGACGCCTCTGGACTCCGTCTACAACTCCTCCCTGAGTCTCCAGCTTGCTGGCCTGCCCCATCTGAAGGGAAATAAAATTTGAACGACTGATTTGTAAGCCTTCAGAGCCTACATTTTCCCCTTGGGTTGTGGTGCTTCCCAGACAAAAGAGAAGAGATGGGCACATGAGCAAGAGAGACAGAAAGATGTGTAGAGGTTTAAACAAGGGGTGACTCCATCTTTCTGTGGGGACAGCGATCAGGGACCAGGCTCAGTCCTTCTGTGGGCCCAACATGCTGGTCAAGTTCCTGATGAGAATTTCAAGGCCCGCGGAGGGCTGATAGTGTTGATTTCTGGCAAGGGTGAAAATGGGCAAAAAAGTCTTGCTGAAAACCCAAACTGCGAGTTGGTGAAATCTGACATCGCCATGTCCGGTGATTTCCCAGCTCAGCCGGTGAAGCCTTCTGAGGACTCACATTCAGACAAAACCCGATCCCGAGTCAGGCCAACAGGGGCGTTGATGAGGCTGTTGCTGCTCAAATGCCCAGGCACGGCGTCTGCGACGATCTGGCCTTTGTTGAGAGGGTCCGAGTGCGCAACCCAGACGGTAACTCAAGTCCTTGATGCGCTATGAGGTCCAAAAATGCTTTTAAGTTGCCACGCTTTTAATAGAAAGATGAGAACAGAGATATTTTATTAAATGTTTATCTCATTAATAAACACAAGAAAATCACTGCTTTTTATTTTGGATTGACTTTCCTGTTTGGGTTCTGTGCACGCTGCGTGGACATGTGCTTTTCTCTTGATGTGAGGGGCACTTAATCACAAAAGCACCACTGGACTTGTACTCTGTGGAGATGAAGCAAACAGAAGTGCTTTCCCCGCAAAGGTTGTTGTTATGCGGAAACTCAGTCGAATATGACGGTTCTCTGCTCCCAAGAATTGTTTTTGGATGGAGTTTGGGGATTATGGGAAATTACACAACAGTGAATTTTCCATGACGATTCATGTTCAAGGACTTAGAATTTTTAAAAAATGTTTTATTTATTTTTGAGAGAGAGAGAGAGAGAGAGAGAGAGAGGGACAGTGTGAGCAGGGGAGGGTCAGAGAGAGGGAGACACAGAATCTGAAGCAGGCTCCAGGCTCTGAGCTGTCAGCACAGAGCCCCATGCAGGGCTTGAACCCATGAACCACGAGATCATGAGCTGAGCCAAAGCTGGACACTCAACCGACTGAGACTCCCAGGCGCCTCTCAAGGACTTATTTTAAAAGTCAGATGAAAGTCCAAGTACGGAATAAAAAGAACCAGGATAATGAGCCTTCTTTACACCTGTTACCGCAGTGCGCCAGACGGCACTGGATGTGTGCATCAGGAATCAGTAGAACAGGGAATGTACTGCTGAAAGCAAACGGTCTGCCAGAAAACCATGTCAGGGAGGCGTGGCTTCTCTTTCTACCTCCTTTGCCAGGACCCAGCCATCCGCTCTTCCTCTTCTTTCTGCGGCCCCTTCTTCCGCACTCTCTGGTGAGATAAGACAGGGTGGAAGATGAGGGAACATGGCATCGGCGGCTTGGCACTGTGTGGCGCCCGTGGATGGCTGGGTGTGGCTGGCTGCCGGCTGGCTCCCTGAGCTCACAGAAGATCAGTCAGCAGGTGGCTTCCCCCAGCAGGAACCGCGGCCCAGGAACACGGCTGAAAGCCTGTGGGCTACGCGGGTGGAGGTGAAGTGGACAAAATTCACAGGCAGCAGTGAGCTCAGAGCCCGTGGAGATGTACATTGGTACCTCCTAGTCCCCAGACCAACCTCTCTGGCTGATCTCTGGAATCAGGCCTTGAGACTCCTTATCTCCAAGCGTATTGGTCCTTTATAGCATCCAACCCTAGAGCCCTTTGCACTTGGGCTGAACTCTGTGTTTTTGCAGCTGCTGAGCCAGGAAACTCCTCCCTCCCCTGCTCTGGTTGACTCCGGAATCTCCGACCAGGCTTCTGACTCAGTTTCCCTACTTAGTGGCAGTTGGGTGTCCTTCTCCATAGCTCCGTTCCTCATTGTAGGGTGAACTCCAGCCCATCGGTTCATCTAGCTCTTGCTAAAGCCCTCCCACAGGGGCTGCACCCCACCTTACTCCTACGCTGGAGCTCAGTGTCTGGAACAATGACTGGCACAATGATTACTGTGGGCAGGACTTCTAATCTGTCTCCAGATCCCATCATCCTGGCTGGATCCCCGAAGATGCCAAAATCTGGGAGGAGCTAGAGTGGCGGTCCTATCAGACGCACTGTTAGGGGTTGTCTGGCTCTTCTCTTTGTGTGCCTCGCCCCCACAGCTCCCTCCGTGGGGACCGGGCTCCTACAACCTGGCTTCCGTCGCATTCAGGGAAGTAAGTCTCTGGCCAATCTGGTATGCTGCTCCATCTCTGACAAGTGTCCCTCGAGAAATATTTCGGGAAAGAATTTTATCTGCTCACTACAGGCAATGATCAAAGAAAACTAATTCCACTGTGTTTGTTACAACAACATCAGTGAAAGAAGTCAAGAATATAGTCTCAGAAGGAGCATAAAGTATGCAATAAAGGCCAATACATAATTAATGAATATCATGTCTCTAACGCAGCGTTCTGCAAAACTCAGCACACAATGTGTAATTATTCCTCACATCATCGTAAAATAGGGAGTGGGCAAATGCTGGTCGCCTCTTACATGTAAGGAAACGAGAGAAAAAAACCAAACACGGTTTCCCAAGGAAACCCACTAGAAATCAGAAACGAAACCCAATAATCTTGAAACCCAGTTGTGAGGCACTTAACATGCCAGGATGAATCTCCCTCGCAAATACCCGGTCGTCGAAGGCAGTCACCGAGTTCGTCTCTTTCATGGCATCTGCCGCTGAGAATCCCTGCGCAGCCCGCAGCTCCGTCCAGTCTGGGAGTCCCACAGGAAGACCAGTCCAGTTACTGACAGCTGGCCGTGGGACACCGTAGGCAAGAGAGCGGACTCGTGTCACGGTGCTTGTGGGGCAATCCTAACTTACGACTACTTAAATAGCTCTTTTGTAAGATTAATTAAAATCAGCACATAGACAGTTGATGATGCGCTGATTAATATATGTGCTGGGCATATGGTAAGCGCTCTGTGGACAGTAGCTCTTACTCTTACAGTAGAATCACATTTCATTCTGACCCCATGAGAATGGATTACCGATCTCTATCACCTTTGTTATTCATCGCGATTGATTTGAAAGATCTCTAGTTTAAAATATATATGTATATATCTTCTAAGTTAGATAAATTGAATATATTCAACAGAATAATTCTACACATTCTAGAGGTATTATTAGAATATTCTGAAGGGCTCACAGATTCAAATGTCTCCAGGCGCGTTACATGAAAGGGAGACATGACCGGTGTAAGACAGTAGGATAATCTTTAAGGAGTACTGGCTAAACAAAGCATCCTTCAGGGGGTGCTCACGATGAGTTAGTTTTAATGGATTTATCTGCACCTGGTTTGGTGTCTTTATCAAATCACTGCTGTGTCTCACTCTTGTAAAGGAGAGGTTTAAATATATATGTATTGTGTATACAGACCTTTCGTCTATACACTTCAAAGGAGCCTGTAACTGATTTTAGCTGAATTTATGGAGCCAGTCCCTTTTGGTTTGGATGATTCTAATTATTCCATAACTCCTCAGCCTGCAATTGGTGTAACATATTTGTGCCTATTTATGCAAATCTAATTTGTGTTCTTGGGGATTTGGGCTCTCTTTTCCCTGTTAGAATAAAAATTCCTCTAGTGTAAAAGCTGTATTTCTACTCAGCCCAATAATCAGACGTATCTGTTAAGTGCCTAATTGTATCCAGAGCTGAGCTGGGCAAAGAGGAAGGGGTTTCCGAGCTTAGCCTCGCGTTCTTGTCTCCGAGGCAGCTGACGCTCCCTGAGATCCTCTGCGGGGTATTTGCTGAAGGTTATACAGTGTTAGAGCTCTTCTGAGTGCTTTCTTGTTTCACTGAGCCCTCCAACAACCACAGAAGGCCATTCCCGTGATTATCCCCAATTTACAGATCAGGAAACTGAGCAGAGGAAATTGAGTCCCTTGCTAGGTTACATAGCAGGTCAATGGAAACCTCGGATAAGAACCACAGCCTAGTCCCCAGTGTGCCTTCCACACAGCGCATGTGTGCACAACAGGCCTGCAGTGAAGGTGGCACCCCTGGATGTCTTGGGCAGACTGTTTTGCCCCCCAACACAAGCAATTTCTAGAATCCGAATTTTTGGACACACAGAATAATAATACAAGGTCAGGCTAATTAGGCTGGGTGTGTGTATCTACTTTTCCTCCTGCATCCAAGCTCTGGCGGTAGAACATTTTTAAAAAATAATTTTTAAAGTTTATTTATTTTGAGCGGGTGGAGGGCAGAGAGAGGGAGAGAGAGAATCCCAAGCACCGACAGGGCAGGGCCCGATGTGGGCCTCGAACTCACAAACCATGAGATCATGACCTGAGCTGAAATCAAGAGTCGGATGCTCAACCGATCGAGCCACCCAGGTGCCCCAGGAATTTTTTTAAAAAATATTGACATTATAACACTGTGGGACAAAGGAATCTTAGTGGTTTCCTGGATAAAAGGAAGCAGAGGGGATAGGATTTATGGAGAAATGAGAGCAGAAAAAATCATGGCCACAGGAGACGCTTCTCAAAAACCTACAGATCAAATAGACAAAAATAGAGGCCGTGGAATATTGGACTAGCACAACTTATAAGCTTGATCTAATAGCTATATAGAATTCCCTAAACCAAAACAGAGAATAATCATTCTCTTCAGACATTCATAAAGCAGTCACAGAGACTATGAATTCCGCTGAAAATAAAATCTCAACTAATTCCCCACCGCAGAAATCTTAGAAGCTAACCTTCACTGCCTATGCTGCCTTAAATCGGAAACCAGCACCGCAGGATACATGAGGGAAAAAACAAACTGTGGATATGAGAGTAAAGACACATCCTTTTAATTTGCTCCATATTCTTCAGAAACAGTATTTCCAAACGTGTGCCAAGCACCACGTGTGTCTTGAATAGCAAACACGCAGTGAAGGAGTTTTCCTGGGGGTGTGGGGTGGACGGAGCTGATAGTGGGCTAAGAGAAATCTAGAAGCAGAACTAACAGGGTGGATTTGACCGTCCCCCTCGGGAATGGATCTGACCGCCCCCTTCAGCCTGGGCTCCCGCCTTGCTTTGCTGGAGTAAGCGCTTGTCCGGCTGGCTCAGCGCTGGATCCCAGGACCAAGCCCAGAACCGGACCCAAGCCGAGGGATTCATGTAGCTTTGGTGAAAATTTTTATTTAAGTCTGTGCACTCAGCATACAATCCCACCCCGAGGGGGCACTGACGTTGAGTTACAATCCTCCCCCCCGTCTCCAGCAAATCCTATGCCTGGCCAAGCTTTGAGAGTTAAAGGCTGCCTTCTATTCATACACACTCTGCAGCTGACAAAACTCTTCCAGGTAAATTATCTACGTTTGATCCTAAAACAAGATTACTATTCCCGTTTTCCAGATGCTGCAGCTGAGGCCCAGCTTACCCAAGGTCACGGCTGGCAAGTGGCAGAGCTAAGATTTGGACTCTAACTAAATGAAAACTAAAGAGTCCCTGAAAATAACGAAATAAGCTAATATTTATTGATTTATTGAGTGCCTACTACGTGCAAAGCATGGTGCTGGGGGTTTATAAAAATGATCACCACGGTGCCTGGGCGGTTCAGTCATTTAAGTGTCTGACTTCGGCTCAGGTCATGATCTCACGGTTTGTGGGTTCGAGCCCCATGTTGGGCTCTGTGCTGACAGCTCAGAGCCTGGAGCCTGCTTTGGATTCTGTGTCTCCCTCTCTCTCTCTCTCTCTGCCCCTCCCCCACTCACTCACTGTCTCTGTCTCGCCAAATAAAGACATAAAAAAATAAAAAAAAAAAAGACTCTGTCCTAACAAGGGCTTTGCAAGGTATTTATAAACTACATCCAATTTCTATACCAACGAGGAAACCAGATGGAAATGTGCCAGGGTCACAAGTAGAGGAACCAGAACTTGAACCGAGATCATGGGTTCAAGGCTCATGCTCTTTTCCAAATGTCTACTGCCCCTTATCGAACACCTTGGTTTCAGCTTAACCATCATCCGGGCATGGACCAGTAAAACTTTCAATACAATTTAATTCTGATCAGGGGAGATGCTGCTTTTATAACAGCAAAGTGATGCTTTATGAAACCAACTAAGCTTGGGAACTGTTTGAGCAAGTGAACCACTATTGATTACCTGGTAGCCATTGCATGAATCACCTTGGACACAAATCGTCTCTCACTCTTTAAAGGGCAAGAACCCAATATCTGGAAAAAGCTGGATAAATGTAACACGGTGTGCATTAGAATCTAGTTAGAAAGGCCCACAATAAAGGTTTATAAATATTTCATAGGCTCACTAGTTATTTGTCTTACAGTTTTAGTTTTTATAACCATCATAATGAGTTATTTTTAAGAGAATCTCTGGAGGGAGCCTTAAATTCTGATAGGTAACCACAACAATATTATAAAAAGCACAAATCATCTGGATTAATTTTATGTGAACTGTAGTCTGAGAGACATCAATTTATTGATTGAAGAAATAGGTTTGAAGACAGAAACAATTCTTGGATACCGCCATGGAACAAAATGAATAGCCCTAATTGCTGAGTGTGACACCCACATTGTGTTTGCTACAAATTTGAGAGCCATAAATTTTAAAGCTACTTAGTGTTCTGTATTCTTTAAGTGTTCTGAAATTGGGATCAATGTCCAGCCACACAAGAAAATCATCCTGAAGGAATAAACTTTATATTCCCATTGTTCAGAGGGAAATGAACATATTGAGGAGTTTATATTAGGACATATAACAGGCTGGTAACTGGGTGAATTTTATTCATTCTTTTGCTCACGCACAAGTTCAAGGAGCAATCGTAGGGCAGTTACAAGGTACCTGTAAGTTAATAGTTGGGGGAAGGAAGGAAGGTTTAGGTAAGCCCGGGTAACATACTTCATTGATTAGTATCCTTTAAAAGAAACTTTACTGAGGGGCCACCTGGGTGGCTCAGCTGGTTGAGCGGCCGACTTCGGCTCAGGTCATGATCTCATGGTTCGTGGGTTTGAGCCCCGCATCGGGCTCTGTGCTGACAGTTCAGAGCCTGGAGCCTGCTTCAGAGTCTGTGTCTCCCTCTCCTTCTGCCCCTCCCCTGCTCACGCTCTGCCTCTCTCTCTCAAAAATAAAACATTGAAAAAATTTAAAAAATTTCCATTAAAAAACTTTATTGAGATTAACTGACATACTATAAACTGCACAAAGGGTACAGTTTGATACATTTTTACATGAATATACACCTGTGAAATCTTCATCACAATTAAGACAAAGAACATATCCATTTCCCCCCAAAACCATCCTCTTGCCTCTTTGTAATCCCTTTCTCCCACCCCTCTCCACACCCCGCCCCCCAAGTCCCCAGGTTACTACTGATCTGCTTCTGTCAGCATAGCTTGGTATGCATTTTGTAGAATTTCATATAATTGGAATCAGCATGCACTCTTCTTTCTTTCTTCTTTCCTTCCTTCCTTCCTTCCTTCCTTCCTTCCTTCCTTTTCTTCCTTCCTTCTTTTTCTTCCTCTTCTTTCTTTCTTTCCTTTTTTCTTTCTTTCATTTGGTTTTTTAACTCAGTATAATTATTTTAAGATTATTCCATGTTATTACATGTATCAGTAATGTATTCCCATTATCTCTGAGTAGTAGTCTATGGTGACGATATACAACTTACTTTTCCCTTCACTTGTTGATAGATTCTGTGTGGTTTCCAGTTTGGGTCTATTACAATAAAGCGGTGAGCATTCGTGTATAAGTCTTTGTGCAGATTTAAGCTTTCACTTCACTTGGATAAATACACACCAGTGCAAAGATGGAGTCACATGTTGGTGTATGGTTACCTTTGTAAGAAACTGCTGAACTGTTTTCTTAACTGGTTGTACCACATCTCACACACACACACACACACACACACACACACACACCCAGCGGTGAGAGTTCCAGTTGATCCTCATTCTCTCCAACATACCTTTTTGGTCAGTCTTTTTAATTTTAGCCACATGTGATTCACAAATATTTTTCCTAATTCTGTAGTTCATCCTTCCATTCTCTTACTATTATCTTTTGAAGAGCAGAAAGATCCAGTAGGATCTTGGGTTGTTCTTGTTGTTTTTAATCCAGTCAAATTTCCGCCTTTTAATTGGAGAGTATATTCTGTTGACATTTCATGTAATTATTGATGTGGTTGGATTTACATCTGCCATTTTGCTATTTGTTTTCTATTTTTCACGGATTTTTTTGCTCATCTGATCCTTCATTACTACATTCTTTTGTAGTAAATAGATACTTCCTAGTATGCCTTATTAATTCCTTTGTTGGTTTTTTTTTAAACTATTTTGAGTGATTTTCTTGCAGGTTGTTCTGAGGATTGCTGTGTGCTTGTTATCTTATAATAATCCATGTTGGAGTAATACCAATTTAATTTCATGAAGATGGAAACACTTTTCTTCAGTATAGCACCAAACCTCCTCCCTTCTTTGGGCACTGGTTGGCTATACATTTCGTCTATATATGTTATAGACTCAACAATACAGTTTTATAGGCATTGCTTTTTACAATCTTATGTCTTTTAAAGAAGTTAGGAGAAGAAAGAAGAAAATTGTATATGTAGAATCTTTTACATTAACCTACACGTTTTTCATGTTGGTACCCTTCATTTCTTCATTTGGATTACAGATACCATTTGGGGTCGTTTCTTTATTCCAATATATCTGCCTTCCCGACCCCCCTCCATTGCACTATTATTGTCATACCTGTCATATATATATATATATATATATATATATATATATATATATATATGTTATCAGCTCAATAATAGTTTTATAGTTATTGTACATGTAATTGTCTTTTATAAATTTTACTTATTTTCTATTTATAGTTTACTGTCAAGTTGGTTTCCATATAACACCCAGTGCTCTTCCCCACAAGTGCCCCAATCAATTGCCAGAAGAAAGCATACATTTATACTTTTATAATTACCTGCGTAATGACCTTGCTGGTCTGCTTTATTCCTTTGTGTAGATTTGAGTTATAACCTGTTGTTCTTTCTTTTCAGTCTAAAGAGCTTCCTTTGGTATTTCTTATGCATAGATTTTTCTGCGATCTATCCCGTGAAGTCAGCGCCTGGGCCACACCCAGGGAGAAGCCCCACGCCCTGGAGCCAGCAGGCAGGGGAGGAAGGCAGCCGCCCTTGGCTAAAATTTCACAGCCTCCCATGGTTCCTGCCCAGTTCAATAGTTTTTCTGAACGACTATTTCTCAACCTGTTGTTTGCCTTTGCTCCGTTTCTAGAGCCCCAGAATCATTCTTCTTGACCATTTTGCCCAGTTTTGTGCTGCTTTTTTAGGAAGAGGATTTGCCGAGACTCTCCCTCTGGCATCCGTAATCTAACACGACCATCTTGATGGTGGTGTTACTATTCTGTCAGTTCTCTGTTCTCTCTTTCCTCTTTTTGTGCCTCCTTAGGATGAATTAATTCTGTTTTAAAATTCTGTTTTACCTATTTTGTTGATTTATAAGCTTTTACTCTTTGTTATTTTAGCATTTGCTTTAAGGTTTGTATTTTACATCTGTAACCTACAGTCTACCTTCTAGTGCTATTAAATCGTATGACATATGTCACAGGAACCATACAAGAATATACATCCCTGTCATTCCACTGGCCTCTGTGCTACTGCTGTCACACTTGTCACTTCTGTAAATATCATAAGACCCACAATACTTTGCTATTTGTTATTTGAATAGTTTATTATCTTTTAAAGACATTAAAATAGTAAAAAAAAAAAAAACAGAAAACACCTTTTTATTTATCTATGTAGTTACCATTTCTGGTGCTCTTTGTTTCTTTGTGTGAAGCCATCTTTCCGTCTTGTATCATTTCCCTTCTGCCTGAAAGACTTCTGTCAATATTTCTTATTGTTCTTGATGCTGCTGCTGAATCATTTCAGCTTCCATACGCATATCTATGTATTGCCTTCATTTTGAAAGATGTTTTTGCTGGGCAAAGGATTATAGGTTGAGAATTATCTTTCTTTTTTCTGTCTTCATATCTATGTGATGTCTTTTTTCTCTATTTCTTATTAAGTTTTTTCTTATCACTTGGATTTCTTTAAGTTTATTGATTTATTTTGAGAGGGAGCACGTGTGCATGTGCTTGCATGCACGTGAGTGGAGGAGGGACAGAGAGAGAAGGAGAGAGAGAATCCCAAGCAGGTCCCATGCTGTCAGCAGGGAGCCCAGTGTGGCACTCAATCTCGAGAACTGTGAGCTGAAACCAAGAGTTGGACACTCAACTGGTTGAGCTAAACCGAGAGTTGGTCTCTTAACCAATTGAGCCACCCGGGAACCCCACTTATCAGCTGTGTTTAAGTGATTTGATGATGATGTGCATCGGTGTAGTTTTATGTTTCTTTAGTTAGTGTTTGTTGAGCTTTTTCTATCTATGGATTTGTAGTTTCCGTCAAATTGGAAAGATTCTGGCTACTTTTCCTTTCTTGTCCTTTGCTCTCCTTTAGAGACTCCAATTAGGTAAATTAGGCTCCTTGAGGTTTTCACAGCTCGTTGATGCTCTATTCATTTATTGGTCATTTTTCTTTTCTCTCCATACTTCATTTGGATCATTTTCTACTGTTATATCTTCAAGTTCACTATTCTTCTCTTTTGAAATGTCTGATCTGCCATTAATCCCATCTACCTTATTTTTAACTCATAGGGAGTGTAGTTTTCAATCCTTGGAGTTTGACTTGTGTCCTTTTTTTATATCTCCCATGTCTGTGACATATTCAACTTTTTCCTAACTTCTTAATATGGAGTATAGAATATAGTCATAGTGATTGTTTTCATGTCATTGTCCATTTTATCATTGTTGTCATGTCTTGGTCAGTTTCAACTGATTGGTTGTTTGCTGCTCTCTATGCATTCTGGGAATTCTTTATTGGTTATTCATTCCCAAAAAATATTATTGCACTGTGATCTGGGATTCAGTTATTCAGAAACCATTTGATCTTTTTGGTCTTGCTTTTAAGCTTTGTTAGGTGGAGCCAGAAATGTGCTTAGTTTAGGGTTAATAACCCCATCTCTGAGGCAGGAGTCTCCATACTTCATGAATTATGAGGTTTTCTAACTAATACTTCATGAATTATGAGGTTTTCCGCTCTAGCCTTACAAACAGGCACCATACTCTGCCCTCCGTGAAGTCAGGTGCTACTCTCTCTAATCCCTTTTTGGTGACTTTCCTTTGCCTTGAGTAGGTTCCGCATATGGACATGCTAATCAGTATTCAACTGAATACTTACGTGGGACCCTTTGCAGATCTGCAGAGCACTCTCCTCTACAGATTCTTCTTTCTCATCTCTCAGCTGCCTTAGGGTCCCAGGACTCCCTGCTCTGTCTCCTCAACTCAGGGGGTCTGGTCCACTGGGCTCTGTCTGCATTTCCTGTTTCTGTACCATGGTCTGAAAACTTTCTCTAGGCAGAAAGCTGGAGCAATTATAAGACTTACCTTGGGGAGCCCACATGGCCCAGTTGGTTAAGTGTCTTGACTCTTGGTTTTGGCTCAGATCATGATCTCACGGTTCACAGGATCAAGCCCTACATTGGGCGTTGTGCTGACAGTGGAAAGCCTGCTTGAGATCCTCTCTCTCCCTCTCTTCCTCTCCCCTGCTCACATGCTCTCTCTCTCTCTTTTTCTAAGTAAATAAATGAACTTTATTATTTTTCTTTTAAAAAGACTCATCTCATTAATTACCCACCTCTCAGGAATATCTTTCTTTTGTTTCTTTTTTAAATTTTTTTAAATGTTTTATTTATTTTGATACAGAGAGAGACAGAGCATGAGAGAGGGAGGGGCAGAGAGAGAAGGAGACACAGAATCTGAAGCAGGCTCCAGGCGCTGAGCTAGCTGTCAGTACAGAGCCTGATGCGGGGCTCGAACTCACGAACGTGAGATCTGACCTGAGCCGAAGTCGGAGGCTTAACCGACTGAGCCACCCAGGCGCCCCCTTTCTTTTGTTTCCTATATGAAATGTCTTAAGAGCCATTGTTTCATATAGTTTGTCTTGCTCTTTAGTTGTTTCTGGTAAAATAGTAAATTTGTAAAACTGTTTCTTCATTCTGGCCAAAGCAAAAGTCTGATCAATATTCTTTTGAAAGTTTTTATTACACCTTTTTATTCAATATCCACCCTGTGCAAGGCACTAAGCCTGCTCTTTGCATGGTTCCCTGTGGGGTTGATTTGTTTTGTTTTTGAGACGGGGCAGTAGAGAGGGGAGAGGAGGTAGAATGCACAAGTGGTAGGACAAGATTATACCCGTCAAGGAACTCAAGAAACGAGATGCGGTCACTGTTCAGAGTTAAGATAACTAACACTACAAAGAAGATAAGGATCCAGAAATATTTATTCAACAAGTCTATAGTGAGAGCCTGTTCTAGTTACTGGAAGGTGAAGTGGTGAACCAGACGGACACTATTCCTCCCTTCATGAAGCTTACACTTCCGTCGGAAGACAGACAATAAGCAGATGAGTCAATAAATGTAATCTGAAGAAGTAAGAAGAGCAAAAAAAGGCAGATTAGGAAGGGCAAGCAGACAGAGGATGGCGGGGGCGCTCTTTTAAAGGAGGAGGCTTTTCTGAGGTAAGTCCATTGGTGAGGAGACCTGAACTCAGTAACACAAGTAGTAATAACAAGTGACCCATAAATTTCAAAGGAGGTTCCCTTTCAAGTAAGGTGGTCAGGGAGGGCTCATGAAGAAGGTGACATTTGAATTTCCACAGGATTTTCATAAAGAATGATCCACTGCTGGTGCTAGGAAAGGGAAAGATGGGGTGCCTGGGTGGCTCAGTCGGTTGAGCATCTGACTCTTAATCTTGGCTCAGGTTATGATCTCACGGTTCGTGAGTTCGAGCTCTGCGTCAGGCTCCATGCTGGCAGTGCAGAGCCTGCTTACAATTCTTTCTTTCTCTGTCTGCCCCTACCCCACTCATGTGCTTGCTCTCTCTCAAAATAAATACATAAACTTTTTAAAAAAGAAATTGAAAGGCATTTTTGTAGGACATGGAATACAGATGCTCACCTGGAGGTGAGTTTTCGGCAAGGAGTATGTGAAATAAGTAGGAGAGCATCCTAGCGCCCAACCGCAGAACCTGCGCAGCTGCGGTAGGGCGTGTGGGCAGCTCTGCAGGGGGTGAAGCCATCCAAGCTTTGGGACGACCCCTCAAGTCCCTACGGGTACAGGAGGAATCAGACATGGTGCCACGATGGAAGAGGAAGGGCGGCAGCGAGGGTCGGTGTCAGACCCAGAGTGGAGGCAGAGGAGGCATGGGCAGTGCTTGGACACCTGGAGGGATGGTGGGCAGCCAGGGGTCAGGGGTCAACGACGCCTCCGGGATGTTAAGGCGTAAACTTTAGAGACTGCAGAGTAAGATGGTAATACAGACTTTCTGCAAAGAAAGACCCAACTTAAAAATAGGACTGTTGATTTTAGGGGCAGCTGGGTGGCTCAGTCAGTTAAGCGTCTGACTTTGGCTCAGGTCATGATCTCACGGTTCATGGGTTCAAGCCCCAAGTCGGGCTCTGTTGCTGACAGCTCAGAGCCTGGAGCCTGCTTCAGATTCTGTGTCTCCCTTTTTCTCTGCCCCTCCTCTGCTCATGCTCTCTCTCTCAAAAATAAATAAACATCAAGAAAAATAGGACTGTTGATTTTAAACTAGCTTTTCCCACTGCCTTTTCTTGATCCACTGCGAGGAGGGCAGCGATGCCAATGGGCTCTCGGGCTGTAACAGACTGGATTTGCAAGTGAGCAGCTCAAATCCAGCATCTCTGAAAGTCTGAAACATCCCACTTTCCCTGCCAACCGAAGGCGATACATTAAAAAAGGAAGATCACCATTTTCAGAAAGTCTTTTTAGTTTTCCCATCAGGACAAGGGTTTCTGAAAAGACAGAGGGAAGCTTCTTTCGACATCACATAAAGCAAACTACGCTCGAGGGACAATTGCAGATGAACTAAGGGAAGCTGCAGCCAAATGAAATGCGACAAACAACTGTCATATTCCAAACGGTCGATCAAAAGCTGGACGGGCGTGAATGTAACAGAAGCCCATTATGATGGAAATAATGATCTCAGGACTAAGGGACACTTAATGATTTGCAAATTTAAGTACAAGATAAATATTCATCCATGTCCAACTGGTGACTTTCAAGTTCTGACCATTTTGTAAGACAGAGAGTATTACTTGCAACCGTGGGGGCACTTTTCAAGTGAGAGGGGAAGCAAATAATTCATCTTCATTTTAATTTCAATACAACTGGAGAATACCGTGGTACACGGGGTATGTGAAGGGCACACTGAGGGGTATCTTTTTTACATTCCAGAGTATCTCACTGTTTGGGCAGAACGGTTCTCTTACTGGATTTGTTCACAAAGCAACCTATTATATGGTGAGAGGTACCCTCCGGGCACCATTGAAATTAATATGAAAGGAACAATCAAGAATGCCAAGTGCAGTGTATAAAACGCAGGTAGGTGGTGGAAGACAGATAAGCAGCCACGAGGTTTAAGTTGCAGAATCTGAAGCTGCAGAAAGATGTTATACAATTTACATTACAACCAATCACGATTTCAGAATGGCTAATGAAAAGCTCATGGAGTTAAGTATTGAGTCCATTAAAAAAAAAAACTAAAAGAAAACACAAAAAGCTTTGCAGCACACGGGAACTAAATCATGAGTAAATAGACAAAGAAGGTAATGAGGGAGCAGGTTGGGGGAGAAAGCCGGACTTGGCTTTCACAAGATTCCTCCAGGGCAACTTCACCTGCACGTTACACCGAGCGCGATCTCTACACCTGGATTATTTTAAAAGAGGATTTTTCTCAACCTTGAAACTAGTGACATTTGGGGCCAGATCATTCTTTGTTGCGGGGCCGTCCTCTGCCTCCTGGGATGTTTAGCGGCATCCCTGGCCTCTACCACCCCCCACCCCTCCCCCCGGACGCCAGCCGCACCTGCTCTCTCAGTGCTGAAGACCAAAAATGTCGCCAGACATTGCCAAAGTCCTGCGGGGTAAGATCTGTCCCGGT
The DNA here is from genome assembly GCA_004023845.1 of Helogale parvula. Lineage (NCBI taxonomy): Eukaryota > Metazoa > Chordata > Mammalia > Carnivora > Herpestidae > Helogale > Helogale parvula. Next base: position 40,055 of record PJEM01012094.1, read on the forward strand.
TTGAGAAAGCAACAATATAAGCTATTCCAGTGAGCTACTTATTTCTCGAATCATACGCCCTTCAATCCTTTAAAGAGCATTACTTAGAATAAAATGCTAATTCTGGTTTTAAAAAACGTACACACCAAGTCACTACGGAGTGTAACCGAACAGTTTAATATCAACAATTTACATGAGTTCTAGAAAATCTCTTTACTGACGTCCCCCCTCATTCTACCTTAAAACAATGGGGGAAGGTGTGTGGGCTCCTGTCCATTTGTGGAGTGAGCAATACTTTGTCTCGATAAAACCACAGGCTGTTACCCTCCTAAGATATAGCATCAAAATAGGAGTTCAACACTTTCTCCACTTGATGAGATGCGAAAAGCAAGCCATGTACGTCCTGTGGATGAGGGAGAGGCAGTGACGCAGCGGGAGTGGTCCATGGTCACCAGGCGACCCGAGAGAGGAGGGGGCCATGTTGGTTTTCCCTAGCAAGTTACTCTTTAAAACTGCATGCCCGCTACATGTTGATTGCTGCGAATTAAACTAGTCGTATGTCTTTTGCTCCTGGAAACAGGGCTAGATTATTAGCTCCACGAGGACGGGGACAATACCTGGGGGGCCCTGCTCAACGCTGTATCCATAACACTCAGCCCAACACTGGACCTGCTGTCAGCATCCAACGGAAGTTTCTTGAACAAATAAATGAACAAATGAGGACCGAAATGCTAACCTCTAAGCAAACAGATTAGGATGTCAGTTCCTTATTCTTTGACTTCTGTGCCATGGCCAGCTCTGTGGTTGGCAGTGGAACTCATCTGAACGTGATGTCTCTGCCTGTATCTCTTGGGCAGTAAAGCCCGTCTGACTGAGACCAAGACAGGCGGGTTGCCTGAATCTGGTGGCCGTGCTCACCCGTTCAGCTGTGTCCAAGTATGACACAAAGACATATTCCACCACGAAGACCCAAGTGAAGACATTCTGTGTGGAAAAATCGCAATTCGTGCTTTGCAAAAAGATACTCCACCCTCTTCAATGGCCGAGGAGGCAGCTTTGGTCCCTCAGCATCCTGACCTTGTTCCTGGAGGATGTCTACGGGGCCACAACGGCTGCCCTCACTCAGGGTGGGGCATTATGGGCCATGCCGCGGTCTAGGCAAAGGCTTGGAAACGTTCTGTGCAAATGAAATCATCACAGGCATCGAGGAGTTTATCCTCATCTTAAATGGCATTATCTCTCATACTGAAACTTTAACAACTCGTCTAAAATGAAAAAATCAAAAGTGTGCCAAAAAGCAGAGCTGCTGGAGGAATAATGATGCGGCTCCCGGGGAAGGTGCCGAGATTCTCTCTCCAAGAACAGAGGGCCCAGCGAGCGGCAGGCTGGAATCCGCGTTAGGCTGGGCGATGACAGTGCCCAGAAGCTACTGTGAGTGGTAATGACAGGCAATAAAATACCCTTTACAAATCCTGCAAAAGATAAAGACAGTAGATTGCGGCGGTGCTCCCATAGCCAACCGTTAGTGGATTAGCATGGGCGCGGCGAGAAAACACAACTAAAAATTATTCAATCATACCAAATGCTTGCAGGGAAACTGGGCCAAGAAAGCAATCAAAATCAAACAGAAGCAAGGTGTGTTTATATAATTCAGTAGTTCAAAAACATCGAGAAACGCATTGCAAAGATATTTCAAAGGTTTATAGCTCCAGCTTAAGAAAAAGAAATTAATGAAGGCTTCGTTAACGTGAAGAAGGGAGAACACAGCTCTCCGTGCCCTGCCCACCCCCTCAGCCTGGGTTACTAGGCGACGTCATCTTCCATGTGAGAATTCCAGGACGCGATCAGAAAATACAACACACATTTCTGCCATTTGCATTAAGTTTGGTTCTACAACATATGTGGCAGACCTCTTGAATTAATTGCATTCAGTGCTTTCAGTTATGGGAAGAAGATTCACGACTCATAGACGCCATAAATGAAATACAGCACCCAGGTAGTAATTACTCAAATTGCATTCCTGAGTCTTTGAAGATAAATTAGCCAACAATGAGAAATTGATAGCTAATGTTGCAATTAGCTACAGGTACAACAGAGCGACCTACATAACTTCCTATTTTAAAAAAAAAATCCTAAAATGTACACAGGTTAATAGCACAGAAGATTTCTTCATTGTTACTCATGGCAGGCATGCAGTTCTAGAAATGCGCCAGCGTGGCCTCCGGAAGATAATCGCTCAACTCTTCATACAGAGCAAGAATTATGCGTGTTAATTCCCAGGACAAGAAAGGCTCAGGTTAAACTAACATTCACTGAACGCTACTGTGTCCTACGCATTTGGACAAATGGTATCTCATTCAATCTTTCCGTTGGTCCTGTGTGGTTAGGTATGCTCCCCTTTCACAAACAAGGGAAAGGGAGCAGGGGTGGTACTGGTGTGGCCTTCCCAAGGCCACGTGTCCTGTGCTTCATGGTCCGCTTCTCAGTGGGCTGGGGTTGGGGGGATCACATATCTGTCAAAGCACTCTTGCTAAGTCAGAAGGTAGGGTTAGTCTATGGGATACATGCATTTGCCTGCAAAAATCCATTCTTCTGAGAAACCAACTCTCCCTCGGTCCCTAATGATCCTCCTAGGTCTATGGGGTTTGAGCGGAGCTGACCTCTGCGTCCTAGTCTGGGAAGGAGCGCATGAACGAGCAGGCCACTCAGAGCTCGGGAGAACGTCATCCCTGGTTCTGAAGCTGATAGGGCCTGAGCTGTAGTGGTCTCGTTGTTCCGTGTAAGATAAGTCTACTGAGGGGCGCCTGGGTGGCTCAATTGATTGAGCATCCGACTTCAGCTCAGATTATGATCTCCTGGTGTGTGGGTTCGAACCCTGTGTCAGGCTCTGTGCTGACAGCTAGCTCAGAGCCCGGAGCCTGCTTCAGATTCTGTTTCCCTCTCTCTCTGACCCTCCCCTGCTCACGCTGTCTCTCTCTCTCTCTCAGAAATAAGTAAAACATTTAAAAAAAAAAAAAAAGTAAAGTCTACTGAGAAATGGCCCACATAGGAAACAGGGGATGGAGAGACATAATATTATCATTTAATTGTGCTCTGAAGCCAACTCTATCTCCTAAAATATTTGTTGTTGTGTTAACTCCATTCTCTTTTCCAATTTCATTGGCTTGCCCCTAATGCCCCTCTTCTGTTCCAGGACCCCATCCGGGATGCCACATTACATTAGCCATTGGGTCTCCTTAGCCCTCTCTGGGCTGTGACACTTTTACAGACCGCCCCCCCCCCCGTATTTATTGGCCTTGACAGTGTTGAGTACTGGTCAGGTATTTTGTAATATACCCCTTGGCTTTGGTCTGAGCCTTTTCTTATGGCTGGAGTGGGGTCATGGGCTTCGGGAGGAAGATCACACAGGTTAAGCACGAGCCTCGTAGTGTCATACCAAGGGTACGTGATTTATCCCTCATGAGGTTGTGTCCTTCCTCAGAGACCACCAAGAACAACACAGCTGCAGTTAAAGAATTGGGTCCATCGCCCTCCTCCCCCCTGCAGTGGGGGAGCACATATGCAGTGTGGGTGTCTCAGCAGGAGGGGCTTAGAAAGAACCTATAACAGGCTTTGGGGCTTTGGTTGGGTTGACTTGGGGGTGGGCCTAATGAATCGGGGTTTCCTTCAGATTGCTGTCAGAAAGCAGGGCAATTTTATGACCAGTATCTCAGTAAAACCTATCTCGAGGAAAAGGAGACTAACACAAGTTCTCCCCTCCCCCGCCACCATCACCAAACTATTGAAAAACTGACCCCACATAGGAGATCACAGATGTGTACCTTACAAAATAAAACACAATTCCGTTATCCGGTTAGAGTCACTAGAACTACTGGACGGATGGGCTGCTCTGTGACAAAACACGAAGTCGGGAAGGCGTGTGGTGGCCAGTGCTGCTTGGCTCTAATTAGAACGTTCCTAGCTCACTGAGTCTGGCTTCTCCTGCGGTAGGTCCGCGCCGCACGGCTGAAATCCTGCACAGAGCCGCGCTGAGCATGGCCGCAGGCCGTGCCGACGCCGGCAGCGAGCGGGACACTTCACCTCTGTACACCCAGATTGGATTTGGGAGCAGCTATTTCTTTTTATGGTTTTTCTTCTCTTGCAAAGATGGACACAGTAAATCTCTAGCCAGGGGCATGTTGATCCTTATCTATATTTATCTAACTGCACAGGGAGAGATGTCCTTATCTCCATCGTGTGGGTGGGCAGGCGAGGCGAACAGGAGAGAGAGCTGTGCTCTGTAGAGAGGTGCAGTCGCTCTCGCGTGGCCAGGGAGGCAGGGTTTGTTCTGCTGTGCGTGGCACAGTGACCCTGTTTTTGTCTGTGCTTCGACGAAAGCACAGAGTGGCCTTTCTTTGTCTCATTTTATCATGGTCTCCGGACGACTCTGGGCTTGAGATTCTGGGAGATGGTTTGTGTCTCATCAAGACTGACGTGGTCCAGCTGTGAGAGCCAGACCAGCCTCTGAATGTCCCGGGCGGAATTCCTTTCTCAATGCTCACCTGGTCGCCCGTGGGCCGGAGTCCCTCCACCCTGCAGTAACTTTCCGCTGTCTTTCCATACTGTCCTCACGGAAGGAAGTCACGGGGCGTGGCTGACGTTCATGGGTGGTAGTCATGTTCCACCCCACTGAGGAGTCGTCCTTGAACCCGCACATCTTTTCACTTAAGCTGGTTTGAATCAGGTCTTGAGGAACCCCGGCTACTCCTGACGAGCGTTCTCAGGCCTCAGGGTCTTTCCTGCTATTAGGGCTCCTGGGCTCATTTCAGGTCCTCCTGTTGATGGTGTTATTTCATGTTTATATATTTTTGAGAGACAGAGAGACAGAGCTCGAGCAGGGGAGGGACAGAGAGAGAGAGGGAGAGACTCAGATTCCGAAGCAGGCTCCAGGCTCTGAGCTGCCAGCACACAGCCCGACGCAGGGCTCGAACTTATAAACCGCAAGATCATGACCAGAGCTGAAGTTGGACGCTTAACCTGACTGGGCCCCCCAGGCGCCCCTCAGGTCCTCTTGTTAATGAAGCCCTCATAATGAAGTCACCAAGGACATTTCTTTGAAGACTGGTTAAGGACGATGATCCGTCTAAACCGATGAACCGAGTTCCAGGTTTTTCCAGGTCTCCCGGTGTGGCGGGGAGGGGGCGCTTCATGAACCAAATAAGAAGCGGAGTGTCCAACCAGGTCCAGAGAACAATTTAGTCTGAAAATTCAACCTGGACAGAAATCCAAGTGCCACTCAGTGTTTCTGTCTAGAAACAAAAAGTGCCATACTCCGGAGAGAAGCGTTTCTAACGAATGAATGAAGCCTCACTCTGGCCCTGAGCTGGGAGGATCCGAAGAAAACAGGTTGCTCTTTAAAAAAAAAACAAAAACAAAAAAAAACCCAACAAACTCGGAGCTTTTGTTCTGCAGTAGAAAAGATAGAGTTCTTTCCCTTCAGCAGCCGGCTTCTATTCACTGAAAGCTTTTTTCTCCTGTGCAGGAAAATCAATAAAGACAATAAATAAATGGCAATCCCATTGAGGGCTGCTTACTAAGTGATTAAATGTTTCAAACCCCAAATACTTGCATGCTTCAGGGATACAAATCTGAATGAACATATGTAAATGGAATTAATGCTCAAATAATTTTCTAGTTACTTAGCACAAATGTGCAATTATTAATACCGCCGTAATTTATGTTTGAATATTTATCCCCGTTTTCCTAAGCATAAAACCTTTAATCTACTTTTCTGACATAATTTGAAAATAGATATGGGAATCTTTTTAATCATCTTAGGCTCTTTGTAGAGAAAGGAAGGAGACAAAAAGAAAAAAAGCCTCAGGTAAGGGGGAGGTCTCTGCTCCCCCCCCCCACCCTGCTTTCCGCCGGAAAGGGGAGCAAGTGGTCCTCCCAAATCTGTGATGAATTTGGTAGGAGGCCCTCGGTTCCAGTTTTACGCTTTGTGGCAATGACCCTAACCACGCAAATAAGAGTTTTTAGCTGAGCTTGAAAATATGGTCCTTTCGATGCCACCCAAGAGTTTTTTAACTTTGATGTGGGCCGGAGGAGGCTCTCTTCTTCACCTGACCCTCTGTCCCTGCCACCCCAAGAGGGGAGGGAAAACCAGATACTGAGAAAGGCTGAGAAGACAGGGAGATAGCTTCTTATATCTGCATCCTTCTCATGAGAGGCAAGACTGGGGTGTGGATTCCAATTCAGCCACTCCCTCCCTGGTGATCTTGGAGAAAGAGGCTCTCTTTGAACCTTTGTCCCACTCTCTGTTAAAGAAGGAAGGGGGGAGGGAGGGAGGAGAGAGGGTGAAGATGGAAGAAAAGAAGAGGGGAAGGAGGGGGAGGAGGGTAGTCTCTAAAGCTTCCGTCCAAACTTGAGAGTCCACGGCTCTGAAATCCTCAGATACGGGTTTCCTTGTTTGCTGTGCCTCCTACTTCCCTTGTGTCCTGGAAGCCTCCTCTCTCCCACCTGCTGGCAGCGTGATGTCCGTGGTGCCACAATCTAGGAGGGGCCAGCGAGCTAAGATTGGTACACAGACTCTTCATGTCTCCAAGCCTCCAAGGTCCCAGGCACCTAGGGATTGCAGGAGTGACTTGGGTTCAAATGTCAATGAGATCAATGTATTTCTAGTATAATGAAAATTAAATTATATGGTGTCGGGGATATTGTTTACATTGATTTTATTAATAGAAAATGGATGGGCGTCTAGGGGGCTCAGTGGGTTAAGTGTCCAACTTCGGCTCAGGTCATGATCTCATGGTTCGTGGGTTCGAGCCACGTGTGAGTCTCTGTGCTGACAGTTTGGAGCCTGGAGTCTGTTTCAGATCCTGTGTCTCACTCTCTCTCTGATCCTCCCTTGCTCGAACTGTCTCTGTCTCTCAAAAATAAATAACATTAAAAAAAAAAAAAGAAAATGGAGAATGAAGTAAGAAAAGACAAACTATAAAAAGGCCGTTCATGGGACGCCTGGATGGCTCAGTCGGTTAAGCGTCCCACTCTTGATTTCCGGTCAGGTCATGGTCTCCTGGTTTGTGAGTTCTAGCCCCGTGTCAGGCTCTGCACTAACTGTGTGGAGCCCGCTTGGGATTCTCTCTTCTTCTCTCTGCCCCTCCCCCTACCTCAAAAATAAACAAACATCTTTTAAAAGTTGGTTTGGCTATAAAAATAATACAGTCATATATAATAAGCCCTGATTTATATCTCATGGCTACACAGAATCTTGTTATTCCTGACACATATACTAGATTAAATTGGTTAAAATTTAAAAATATATATTTATTATTTATTTTGAATTAGGCATTTCATTCACTTTGTGATAAATACAAAAATTTCCAAGTCATCTGGTTCCCCACCCCAGGGGGAAACAATGTTCCTAGTTTCTTATGTATCCTTGTTTATAAAGTAAGTGTATAGATCAAATACATAGATGATTCTTCCTCCCTTTTACACAAATGATGATCCACCTCAATTTGTATATATTTCATATCATTAAGCTCAGCCCTCATTAACTTAAAAAAAAGTGGGCATATTTTGATTGACACTGACTGTATTATTTATGTAGATAATAGATATATAGAGAGAGAGCTTACAACATGCCAAACATTGCTCTAAACTCTTTATAAGTATTAACACATTTGATGCTCATCTATCTTGGGGACTATTAAAGGAATTCTAGAAGAAAACTCAGTTTATTCAAATAGTAGTTCTTTTTTTTTTAAGTTTACTTATTTATTTTGAGGGACAGAGAGAGAGAGAGAGAGAGCATGAGCAGGGGAGGGGCAGAGAGAGAGAGAGGGAGAGAGAGAATCCCAAGCAGACCATGCACTGTCAGCACAGAGCCTGATGTGGGGCTTGAACTCATGAAGTGTGAGATCATGAACTGAGCCAAAACCGAGAGTCAGACGCTTCACCACCGGAACCATCCAGATGCCCCTCAATCTGGAGGGAGCTGTGCCACCCACTAGGGGGATTTCGAAATCTGCAGTGGTAAGTTTTGGTTGTTACAGTGACTGGCGGGCGCCACCGGCAGGTATTTGGTTAATTAATACCCTGAAGTGGATGGGATTCACGACAAAGCACTATCCTACCTTCAGTGTAACTTGGAAACGTCCCACTGACATTATCATCATCCAATCCTAGAACTTAACTCTGTTCAACATAAAAGCACAAAATGCTTTTTGCATGGGTCCTATGTACGTTGAATTTTCCCAAAATGCAACAGTGATATAAATTGAAGGAAGACTGTATTTTGTTTCGTTGGGCATTTTATCAGGAGCTTGCACCATTTCAGAAAATCGGATTGCTGACAGCAATCTCTCTTGGGGGATTCAAGTCTTTGATGCAACACACCTGTATCAGAGCAGACCATGCCCTTGCTGATTCATCGGTCTACATCGCCAAGAGGCTCAGACTCACCAATTTCTAACTATGATTTCAAATCAGGAGACCTAGAGATGGATGTGAGGATGTGCTTTCAAACACCTGTAAAAACTCTTTCAACTCAGTAGACCATGATCCCCACTGAAAATGAGACTCACCCAAGAACTCTGGAACGTGCGTGTGTGGCTGCCACCTTAGGACTGTCTCTTCTGCATCATGCAAGCGGGAGCCTGGAACTCAGTACAAGCAGGACTCCTGAAGTGTGGGCTGGGGGTCGGGGGACTACCCGAGTCTGTATCTGAGGCCAGGGCTGGCCCAGGAAAAAAAAAAGGCCCCTAACATCCAAAACAGGTGGGGTGGGGGGGGCAAGGGAACAGAGACAGTGGAATCAAGAAGCAGAACCTGAAAGATTCTTAGAGAGAGTGAGGGCAGTGGGACCTTTGTGATAACCAGGAAACAGGAGGGAGCGACAGGACCCAGGGTGGTCCCCTCCCAGAAGCTTGGGATAACAGCCCATCACAAGGAGCGCTCACGGCCACTCTGTCTAACGAGCGAACACCAGGGTGAAAGACTCCACCATCTGGTTTTGCAGACGTGATGGGGACTTTGCTAATCTTCCTCCACGTAGCAATACAGCTGCTTGAATTTGAGAAAGCAACGGAGATAAAGGAAACAAACATTTAACATAAGCAGACTCAGACGATGTGTTTATTGGCTCTGGAGGGATTTAAATATAGGACAGGCGGTTTAGCCGGTACTGGGTATACATTTTTGATAAACACTTAGTGTAAGACTGAAGATGAGGTCAGGCTCCTGTTTCACGTTAAGCAGGAAGGACTGGGAGGAGAGGGAGCCTGTGACTGGAGAAGGATCAAGAGCACAGAACTTTAAGGA
>PJEM01012095.1:0-49339 GCA_004023845.1 Helogale parvula
TAGGAGCACATGTACCCCAATGTTCATAGCGGCACTTTCTACAATAGCCAAATCATGGAAAGAACCTAAATGTCCATCAACTGATGAATGGATCAAGAAGATGTGGTGTATATATACAATGGAGTACTATATGGCAATGAGAAAGAATGATATATGGCCATTTGTAGGAAAGTGGATGGACCTTGAGGGTGTCATGCTACGCAAAATAAGTCAGGCAGAGAAGGATAGATACCATATGTCTGCATTCATAGGTCTAACAGGACAGACCTGGCAGGGGACCATGGGGAGAGGAAGGGGGAAAGAGAGCGGGGATGAGTGAGAGACACAGATCAAGGGAGACTACTGAATACTGGAGAGGAACCATGGACTGAAGGGGGAGGGGGGGAGGGGACGATGGTCATGGTGGGGGGCACTCGTGGGGAGAAGCACTGGGTGTTATATGGAAACTAATTTGACAATAAACTATTATAAAAAAAAGAAAAAAAGAAAAAATTTAATGTAAAATGTATTACTTACCAGCCAAACGATAAGATGTTACAGTGCAGATGTGATTAATAAAGCATTTTAATCTTCCAATTGTGCCAGTTTTTCATCTTCAAGTATATTTAACCTGTGTAGAATAATTGCATAACCCTTAGTGCCAGGTCATTTATTCCCTCACCACATGTTGCTGTGAAAGTTCATTGCAAGGGACTAAAAACAGATTTCTGTTATTTCCGTTTGCAGTCTCTGGTCAAGACAGAACTGTGCGACCTGGGTGGTTCAGTCAGTGAAGGTCCCACTCTCGGTTTTGGCCCAGGTCATGATCCCTTGATTTCATGAGTTCAAGCCCCACATTGGACACTGTGCTGACAAAGGGGAGGAGACTGCTTGAGATTCTCTCTCTCCCTCTTTTACTGTCCCTCTCCCACTCAAGCCATCTCTGTCTCTCTCAAAATAAACAAATAAACATAAAAAATTTTTAAAAAATGACAAAGTTGCATTTAGTAGCTGTGAGGTACAAGAGACACTCCTGGGAAGAACATGTTAGAAAAAATGCAAAAGAGTTTTTTTCACATCATATTCTATGTGAGTATAGAATTTGACTTGTTGATGTAAAATTGGAAGCTCTGAGAATATATTGAATTCAAGTCTGTGTCATTCTTGCAAATAGATGACTCTTGCTTAATTTAGCAAGTTATTCTATTTAAATAAAGGTTGTGAATATTTTTACTGCAACAGTTTTATAAAAGCATAAATTTAAATATAATTTACTATTTTCAAATTTTAGAAATCAATATTTATATGATGTTATTTTGAGAAATATGCACTATTTGGAATTATTAGGTTGTTAAGAACTTCTAGAGCCTCTTCCTAGCTGCCATTTTCTCCCTTTTGAAAAATATTTTTTGACATTTATGATATTCTGGAATATAACACGATAGTGATTTAATTATTGTTACTTTCAGATATGAATGAAAATAACTAATATACTTTATAATCGATGCAAATGAAATTGTTTAAAATATCACTTTAAATTCAAGACAGATATCTGCTAACCACTGACATAAATGTTTATAAACTTATTCAATGGAACTTTAAGTGTTTCCCTTCTCTCCAGAACTTCTGCATTTCTAGCTAATACTGTTCGATGTGTCTTGACAGACTACATAAATTTTACATAAATTTCCAGCTTGTTAAACTTTTTTTTTCCTATTAAGAACTTTTGAAAATTTGTCAATCTATTATTGTTGCATATGCATGAGTGGTGTCATACAAACAAATGCAGAATCAAAAGTGTCTGGGAATCTTTTAATTTTTTTCACATTTCATCTCCTGTAAGCCAAAGATATTCTTTTAAATATGTGTATAAAGTTCTTGTCACTTCCTCATTAAATATTTCTGTAATTCCATTAAAGCTTCACACATGATAGCAATGCCATCAGAGGCCTGGCGACACAGTTTCTTCAAATAATAATGACTATACTGAATTTTTTTTAACTGTTTAAGTTATACTCATCATCTTCACTACAAATTGAAAACCAAGAAGTATGGTCTCTCCAGGCATCATATCCCATTGACAGACATGACTTCAGTCTATAGACACAGTTATTGATGTGACAAACTGAATGTTTATATCCCACCAAAACTCCCGTCTTGAAACCTTACTTCCACAGGTGGTGGTGTAAGCTTTGGGGCCCGTAGGAGGGGATTAGCCATGAGGGCAGAGCTCCCCTGAATGAGATTAGTTGCTTTATAAAAGACACCGCAGAGTTCTCTCTCACTCTTTCTGTAACATGTGAGTATAAAAAGGAGAAGTAGGTTTTCTACAACCTGGAAAGGGCTTCCCACCAAAACTGGAGCATGCCAGCACCCTGATCTCGGACTCGAAACCTGCAGCACTGTGAGAAATAAATGTTTGCTGTGTAAGCCCGCCAGCCTATGATAACTTGTTATAACAGTCCAAACTGACCAACACCCTGGACAACCTGTGGAATTGTTGATCCCAGTTATGATATCTTTTGACATTTGGATCTTTTTTTTTTCTCAAAAGATTTTCTTTTAAAAACAGACATTGTGAATGATTCATTGCCATACTCAACTCCTATTTTCAAAACAAGACCGTATAACATTTGAATCATCAAATATTTGGCGACTGGCACATACTTTGAGATTTGTCATGAAATGTTTGTATTTTTAAAGTAACTTTATAGAATGTCTTTCATTATATTTGCCTCAAATTCACATAGTATGAATGACTTTGAATTGAAATGTTAGCTATGTTTTCCACTATGTTGAGGCAGATTGAACCTGATAATTTACTATCTGTGATAGAGTAGCTCCTTTGCATTCATGTCCCCAGTGTTATCCTCTTTCCTCCAACAGGCACTCTGGGTGTGGGTCTTTGCACTTACTGCTCTTTGGCTCCAAATGTTGTTCTCCACATGCCTGTCTGGCAAAATCCATTACTCCCCCTAAGACTTTCCTCAAATATCATTCTCACAAGGTTTACACTGACCCTATTTAAAGTTGCTCTCTGGACCTTTTGCATCTTTTCCCAAGCCAAGCACTCCCAGTTTACTTTACTTGGAAATAAATCAATTAATTTTTACCATAGCATTACCATTAGTTATCATAATATGTACATTACTTGTCCTGTACCTGTATTGTTTATTGTCTCTATACTCTAGAAGACAGAAATAATTTATGTTGTTTATTGATATGTCCCACATCTTAGAAGAGATCCCAGCATATAGTAGGAAATGAACACATATATGTTAAATAGGTAAACCAATTTAGAGATGAAGGAAGGGATCAGTGAAATCCTAGCTTCCCTAAGTGACATATTGCAAGTTTTTTTTAAAAAATTAAGAATGAAAAGACAGATTTATATTTTGATACACTTTTGAAATAATCAAAATCAACAAAAAAGATTTTATGTTTACCGTAATGGACCACAGAACAATTTTGGAGGGCTGAAAGAAAAATAAATATCTACAAGAATAATTTCTTTCTGTGAACAGGGGAATGAATATACAAATTTAGAGAGCACGTGAGTAAAGTATTACTTCTATGACTTATGCCAGTGTATATAATTTAGTTTCTACCTTAAAAAAATCAGACCACCTTATTGCTCTTCAACCCTTACCAAACAGAACTGTGGGTTATATTTCAGAATTTATCTCTGATTTTTAAAATTTTATTTTAGCAGTTCTGTAAAGGTTTCCATTATAATTATTCTCTTTTATTTCTCTCTTTCCCTTTTCTCTATGATGTTCAGTAGAAAACACATACCCTTCTTTTACCTTGTCTGAAGGTAAGTTCAGACAAAAAGGTGACTTCCTAATTTATAAATTTCCAAGGTGAAAACATCTAAGATATCCAAAGTCTTTCCAAAAATCAATAATCAGTTCAAGTGAAAATTAGTCTAAAGCTGTTAATTTAGTTAACAGTTCAAGAAATACTTATACCCCCTTCCCCACCAACACACAAACAAGTCCAGCCCATTCTATTGGTTAGTAACTGAAAGAATAGGTCATTATTTCCTCTGCTGAATACCACATAAAGTAATGGACTGGACTTTAGGAGTTTAGTTTTAGAAAAAGAAGAAGAATATTTTTACACATTACAGCTGCATTCAGATTGGTGCAATGGTAGCAAATACCATGGGAAAGGACAGTCATGTCTCTTATCAGAAGAGATCTCACAGGTATTGGTTCCTTGATTGGAATTGCAGGTCAAATTGTATACACTTGGAAGATTCTCTATTCCTCTCTGTGGCTCCTTCCCTTTCCTCCTTCAACTTAAGTATATAGGATGTACCGCAAAGGTCACTATTAAGGCATAAAGAGTTTGATTCTCTCTATACCCCTGAAAAGTATAAGTATTGGTTAGAGAGTGTCCCCCAAACGCTATAATTTTCCTGAAATTACACTCTGTACAACAAGCTGTGTACTCAGTCTCCCAAGGTTTCAGATACCTCTCAGGGCAGTAGTATTTTATAAAGGGTTGGGATAAAAAACAAACAGCTTGCAACACAGTTCAAGCCAAATCATTAATACTGTTTATCCTTTCATAAACATTGGTGACTGTTAGGGACTGAATGTTGTCTTTCCCAAAATTTGTATATTGAAAACCCTAATCCCCAGTGTGATGATATTAGGAGGCAGGTGCTTTGGGAGGTAATTAGATCAAAAGAGCAGAGCCCTCATGATGTGATTAGTGTCTTGTAAGAAGAGAGCTTACTCTCTGTGTTCTCTCTGCCCTGGAGGATGCAAGAAGGCAGGCATCCGCAAACTAGGAAGCAAGTTCTCACTAGGGGCCAGCACCTTCGTCTTGGACTTCTTAGCCTCTAGAACTGTGAGATATGTGTTTGCTGTTTCAGCCACAGTTTGTAAGGGTAATTTGTTAATGACAGCTCACTCTAACTAGGACAGTGGCCATATCAATTTTTACATTTGATTTAGCAGTTTGTTGGCTGAAAAAAATGCACTACATCATATCATGGAATAATGTCATTTAAAAATAATGAGTTTCACATTGATGGGTTTGAGAATATTGTACTAGCCCTATAACCCAGGAATGAATCCCACTTGATCATGATGGACAATTCTTTTTATATGCTAGGGAATTTGATTTCCTAGTATCTTGTTGAGTATTTTTGCATCTGTATTCATTAAGGATGTTGGCTTGAAGTTCTCTTTTTTTGTTGGGTCTCTGTCTGGTTTGGGAATCAAAGTGATGCTAACTTCGTATCTATCAATGTGATACATCACGTTAACAAAAGAAAAGATAAAAACCATATGACCTTGTATGCATATAATAGCTGCAGAAAAAGCATTTGACAAAATATAGCATCCATTCTTAATAAAAACCCTCAAGAAAGTCGGGATAGAAGGAACTTACATAAACATTATTAAAGCAATTTATGAAAAGCCCACAGCTAATATCAGCCTCAATGGGGAAAAACTGAGAGCTTTCCCCTTGAGATCAGGAACACAACAGGGATGTCCACTCTCACCACTGTTGTTTAACATAGTGCTGGAAGTCCTAGCATCAGCAATCAGATCACAAAAGGAAATAAAAGGCATCAGAATCGGCAAAGATGAAGTCAAACTTTCACTTTTCACAGATGACATGATACTCTACATGGAAAACCCAGCAAACTCCATCAGAAGCCTGCTAGAAATGATCAGTGAATTCAGTAAAGTTTCAAGGTACAAAATCAATGAACAGAAATTGGTTACATTCTTATACACCAATAAGGAAGCAACAGAAAGATAAATCAAGAAACTGATGCCATTCACAATTGCATGAAAAACCATAAAATACCTGGAAATAAACCTAACCAAGGATGTGAAAGATCCATATGATGAAAACTATAGAAAACTTATGAAAGAAATTGAAGAAGACACAAAAAATGGAAAAACATCCCATGCTAATAGATCGGAAGAATATACATTGTTAAAATGTCATTATTACCCAAAGCAATCTACACATTCAATGCCTTCCCAATCAAAATTGCACCAGCATTCTTAATAAAGCTAGATGATCCTAACAAATGATCATAAAATTTGTATGAAACCACAAAAACTCCAAATAGCCAAAGTAATATTGAAGAAGAAAACCAAAACGGGAGGCATCACAATCCCAGACTTTAGCCTCTACTACAAAGCTGTCATCATCAAGACAGTATGGTATTGGCACAAAAACAGACACATAGACCAGTGGGATAGAATAGAGAACCCAAAACTGGACCCACAAATGTATGGCCAGTTAATTTTTGACAAAGCAGAAAAGTGTATCCAATGGAAAAAAGCCTCTTTCGCAGGTGGTGCTGGGAGAACTAGACAGCAACATGCAGAAGAATGAAACTAGATCACTCTCTTACACCATGCACAAAAATAAACTCAAAATGAATGAAGGACCTGAATGTGAGACAGGAAACCATCAAAACCCTCGAGGAGAAAGCAGGAAACAGTCTCCTTGACCTTAACCCCAGCAATTTCTTCTCAACACATCCCCAAAGACAAGGGAATTAAGAACCAAAATGAACTATTGGGATCACATCAAGATAAAAAGCTTCTGCACTGTAAAGGAAACAATCAAGAAAACTAACAGGCAACTGATGGATTCAGAAAAGATAGTTGCAAATGGCGTATCAGATAAAGGGCTAGTATCCAAAATCTACAAGGAACTCACCAAACTCCACACCTGAAAAACTAATAATCCAGTGAAGAAATGGGCAGAAGACTTTAATAGACACTTCTCCAAAGAGGACATCCAGATGGCCAGCAAACACATGAAACGATGCTCAGTATCACTCATCATCAGGGAAATACAAATCAAAACCACTCTGAGATACCACCTCACACTGGTTAGAGTGGCTAAAATGAACAAGTCAAGACATTATAGATGCTGGCGAGGGTGTGGAGAGATGGACACCCTCCTACACTGTTGGTGGGAATGTAAACTGGTGCAGGCCCTCTGGAAAACAGTGTGGAGGTTCCTCAAAAAACTATCAGTAGAAATCCCCTATCCCTGCAATACCACTGCTGGAATTTACCCAAGGGATGCACAAGTGCTGATGCATAGGAGCGCATGTACCCCAGTGTTCATAGTGGCACTTTGAACAATAGCCAAATCATGGAAACAGCCTAAATGTCCACCAACTGATAAATGGATCAAGAAGATGTGGTATATATACACAATGGAGTACTACATGGCAATGAGAAATAATGAAATATGGCCATTTGTGGCAACGTGGATGGACCTCGAGGGTGTCATGCTAAGTGAAGTTAGGAGGGGAAGGACAGATACCATATGTTTGCACTCATAGGTCTAGCAAGAGAAACCTAACAGAGGACCATGGGGAGGTTAAGGGGGAAAAAGAGGGAGAGGGAGGGAGGCAAATCATGAGAGACTCTTGAATTCTGAAAACCAACTGAGGGCTGAAGGGGGAGGGGGAAGGGGAAGGGGGTGTGATTGTCATGGAGGAGGGAACTTGTGGGGAAGAGCACTAGATGTTATATGGAAACTAATCTGACAATAAACTATATATGAAGTTGAAAAAAATAAAATAAAAATGCGTAGTCAAAAAGTAATGAGTTTTTTTCTGAATTTGACTGAAATAGGCTTCCATGATGCTTTAAATGACACAAGTAAGTTTTAATAAAATGCATATATAGGTCTTCCTCAATTTATGATGAAATTATGTCCCAATGAACCCATTATATAAGTTGAAAATTTTGTAAGTCAAAAATACATTTAATATTCCTCCTAACCTACCAAACTTCAAACATTGTAGCCTAGCTTAGCCTATTTTAAGTGTGCTTAGAGCACTATTTAACCTACAGTTGGGCAAAATCGTCTAACACAAAGACTATTTTATAATGAAGAGTTGGCTATCTCATGTAATTTGCTGAATACAGTATTGGAAGTGAAAAAATGCAGTGGCTGAATGTGGACAGAATAGTTCTAAGCATGTCGATTGTTCATCCTGGTGATCACATGGCTGGCAGGTTGTGTAAAATCTCTCGAGAGCATCATACCACATGTTGCTAGCCTGGGAAAAGAGAGAAATTTAAAAATCAATGTATGATTTCTATTAAATATGTGTTGATTTTGCACCATTGTAAAGTTGAAAAATCGTAAGGTGAACAATTGTAAGCCAGTCTGTACAGTATTATATTTTGATTTACATCACAAAAGAATAAGCAATGTCCAAAATGTATATAATTTTATAACCGTGAAGGAAGGAGGATTTGAAAGGAGAAATATTAATCTGGTAACACTGTTTATAGGAAGGAGGTGGAAAAGGGAAAGTAGAGGGGAGGACACAGGTTAGATTATAATAAAATAAGAACTGGGAACTTCAAAAATGTACAGTCACACGGGTGACGTTTAAAACGGAAAAACTTCAAGTAAACACCTGTATGTTTATATGTATACATATGCATGCCATGGGAGTATGGATGGATTGATTTTGTTACTTCTAAACATGATATTTTGTGGATAATTTAAAACTCATGTACATTCCTTTTTAATTAACCTATGACTATTGATAGAAAAAAACCTGACCCAGCTTATATAGTGCAATCTCATTTACTTCTGTAGATACAATGGAGAACTTCTAAGTTTTCAACAGAAAATCATATTTTTAATTTATTTAATAAGTAGGTAAATAGTGTAAATAAAATCAATAAAATATTTCACTAAAATTCAAAAACAGGAAATATCGAAAATCTATGAAAATTGCAAGGAATTTTTGGGGGACAGTAGTGATTCAGAGTGAAGAAGAACCAATGTGCCTCATTTAGTAAAACAGATAACACAGGCACTGACATCTGACCCTTCTCCCATCCAAACATTTTAGTTTTCATATGCCTGTTGTAGGTGGATTGTTATGGAATTTAAGTGTAAATGTATAGCCACTGAATCACACCATCCTAGATTTCAACTTGTTTTTATCTTTACATTTTTAGATTTAAGAGCTTTTTTTGTTTCTACAATAACATGTTTTGTTTTCTTTACCATTTTTACCTATATCTTTATATTATTTTATTAGAGTTTATTATCAAGTTGGTTTTCATATAAAACCCAGTGCTAATCCCAACAAGTGCCCTTCTCCATGTCCATCACCCATTTTCCCCTCTCCCCCACTCCCATCAACCCTCAGTTTGTTCTCAGAATTGAAGAGTCTCTTAGGGCTTACCTCCCTCCCTCTCCTTAACTATTTTTCCTCTTTCCCTCCCCTATAGTCCTCTGTTACATTTCTCCTGTTCCATATAGGAGTGAAAACATTTGGTATTTGTCCTTCTCTGCCTGACTTATTTCGCTTAGCATGACACCACTTTGCTACAAATGGCCAGATTTTATTCTTTCTCACTGCCATGTAGTACTCCATTGTATATATAAACCACATCTTATTGATCCATTCGTCAGTTGATGGACATTTAGGCTGTTTCCATGATTTGGCTATTGTTCAAAGTGCCGCTATGAACACTGGGGTACATGTGCTCCTATGCATCAGCACTTGTGCATCCCTTGGGTAAATTCCAGCAGTGGTATTGCAGGGATAGGGGATTTCTACTGATAGTTTTTTGAGGAACCTCCACACTGTTTTCCAGAGGGCCTGCACCAGTTTACATTCCCACCAACAGTGTAGGAGGGTGCCCGTTTCTCCATATCCTCGCCAACATCTATAGTCTCCTGATTTGTTCATTTTAACCACTCTGACCAGCGTGAGGTGGTATCTCAGAGTGGTTTTGATTTGTATTTTCCTGATGATGAGTGATACTGAGCATCGTTTCATGTGTTTGCTGGCCATCTGGATGTCCTCTTTGGAGAAGTGTCTATTAAAGTCTTCTGCCCATTTCTTCACTGGATTATTAGTTTTTCAGGTGGGGAGTTTGGTGAGTTCCTTGTAGATTTTGGATACTAGCCCTTTATCTGATATGTCATTTGCCACTATCTTTTCTGATTCCATCAGTTGCCTGTTAGTTTTCTTGTTTCCCTTTGCAGTGCAGAAGCTTTTTATCTTGATGTGATCCCAATAGTTCGTTTTGGTTCTTAATTCCCTTGTCTTTGGGAATATGTCAAGGGAGGAAATTGCTGGGGTTGAGGTCAAGGAGGTTGTTTCCTGCTTTCTCCTCAAGGATTTTGATGGTTTCCTGTCTCACATTCAGGTCCTTCATTCATTTTGAGTTTATTTTTGTGTGTGGTGTAAGAAAGGGGTTTAGTTTTATTCTTGTGCATATTGCTGTCCAGTTCTCCCAGCACCATCTGTTAAGGAGGCTGTCTTTTTTTCATTGGATATTCTTTCTTGCTTTTTCAAAGATTAATTGGCCATACATTTGTGGGACCAATTGTGGGTTCTCTATTCTATGCCACTGGTCTATTTGTCTGTTTTTGTGCCAGTACCATACTGTCTTGATGATGACAGCTTTGTAGTAGAGGCTAAAATCTGGTGTTGTGATGCCTCTGATTTTGATTTTCTTCTTTAATATTATTTTGGCTATTTGGGCTCTTTTCTGTTTCCCTACACATTTTAGCATTGTTTGTTCTAGCTTTGAGAGGAACGCTCTTGTAATTTTGATTGGGGTTGCATTGAATGTGTAGATTGCTTTGGATAGTATTGACATTTTAACAGTATTTATTCTTTCAATCCATTAGCATGAATGTTTTTCCATTTTCTTATGTCTTCCTCAACTTCCTTCATAAGTTTTCTATAGTTTTCAGCATATAGGTCTTTTACATCTTTTGTTAGGTTTATTCCCAGGTATTTTATGGTTTTTCATGCAATTGTGAATGGGATCAGTTTCTTGATTTCTCTTTCTGTTGCTTTGTTATTGTTGTATAAAAATGCAACCAATTTCTGTTTGTTGATTTTGTACCATGCGACTTTGCTAAATTCATGGATCAGTTCTACTATGCTTCTGGTGGAGTCTGTCTAGCTTATTATGTTATCTGTGAAAAGTGAAATTTGACTTTATCTTTGCCAATTCTGATGCCTTTTATTTCCTTTTGTGATCTTATTGCTGATGCTAGGACTTCCAGCAGTATGTTAAACTCGGTGGTGAGAGTAGACATCCTGTCGTGTTCCTAACCTCAGCGGGAAAGCTCTCAGTTTTTCCCCATTGTGGGTGATGTTAGCTGTGGGCTTTACATAAATGGCTTTTAAGATGTTTAAGTAAGTTACTTCTATTCTGACTTCCTTGAGGGTTTTTATTAAGAAAGGATGAAATGTTTTGTCAAGTGCTTTTTCTTCATTTATTGACAGGATCACATGGTTCTTATCTTTCCTTTTATTAATGTGATATATCGCATTGATGGATTTACAAATCTCGAACCAGCCCTGGAACCCAGGAACGAATCCCACTTGATCATGGTAGATAATTATTTTTATATGCTGTTGAGTTTGACTTGCTAGTATCTTGTTCAGGATTTTTGCATCTTTATTCATCAGGAATATTGGCTCATTGATCTCTTTTTGTTGCCGGGTCTCTGTCTGGTTTGGGATTCAATGTGATGCTGGCTTTGTAGAATGAGTCCAGAAGTTTTCCTTCCATTTCTATTTTTTGAATAAGCTTGAAAAGAATGGGTATTGACTCTGTTTAAATGTCTGGTAGAGTTCCCCAGGGAAGCCATCCGGTCCATGGCTCTTTTTCTTGGGAGATTTTTGATAACAGATTCAATTTCTTCACTAGTATGGGTCTGTTCAGATTTTCTATCTCTTCCTGTTTGAGCTTTGGTAGTGTGTGTGTGTTTAGGAATTTGTCCATTTCTTCTAGGTTATCCAGTTTTTTTGTCATATAATTTTTATAGTATTCCATGATTATTGCTTGTATTTCTGAGTGATTGGTTGTAATAAATCCATTTTCATTCATGATTTTGTCTATTTGGGTGCTCTCTCTTTTATTTTTGAGAAGTCTTGCTAGAGGTTTATCAATTTTGTTTACTTTTTCAAAAAACCAACTCTTAGTCATTGATCTGTTCAACTATTTTTTGGGATTCTATATTGTTATGTCTGCCCTGGTCTTTATTATTTCTCTTCTTCTGCTGGATTTGGGGTGTTCTTGCTGCTCTGCATCTAGTTTCTTTAGGTGCATTGTTAGATTTTGTATGTGTGCTTTTTCTAGTTTCTTGAGATAGGCCTGGATTGCAGTGTGTTTTCCTCTTAGGACTGCCTTTGCTGCATACCAAAGATTTTGGCTTGTTGTATTTTCATTTTCATTTGTTTCCATATATTTTTTAAATTTCTTTTCTAATTGCCTGTTTGACCTATTTTTTCTTTAGTAGAGTGTTCTTTAATCTCCATTCTTTTGGAGGATTACCATAATTTTTCCTGTGGTTGATTTCATGTTTCATAGCATTGTGATCTGAAAGCACGCATGGTATGATCTCATTTCTTTTGTATTTATTGAGCGCTATTTTGTGACCCAGTATGTGGTCTGTCTTGGTGAATGTACCATGTGCACTCAAGAAGAGTGGTCGCATGTGTCACTCAGCTCCATTGTTTCTTTAGCGATTTTCTGCCTAGTTGGTCTATGCATCGCTGTAAGTGGAGGTTAAAGTCTTTTGCAATTAGCACATTCTTATCAATAAGATTGCTTATGTTTGTGATTGTTTTATGTATTTGGGTGCTTCCAAACTTGGTGCATAACAATTCATAATTGTTAGCTCTTCTTAGTGTATAGACCCTGTAATTATTATATAATGCCCTTATTCATCTCTTGTTATTGCCTTTACTTTAAAGCCCAGTTTTCCCAATATATGTATGGCTACTCCAGCTTTCTTTTGACTTCTGGCAGCATGATACTTATTTTTCCATCACTTCACTTTCAATCTGAAGGTGTCCTCAGGTCTAAAGTGTGTATCCTGTAGACAGCAAATAGATCGATCTTCTTTGGGTTTTTTTTTATCCATTCTAATGTCTTTTGATTGAAGCATTTAGTCCATTTACATTCAGTGTTGTTACTGTAAAATATGGGTTAAGTGTCATTGTTTTCTCTGTAGGGTTCATGCTTGTAGTGGTGTCTCTAGTACTTTGTGTACCTTGCAACAATTTCCTCATAGAGTCACCCTTAGGATCTCTTGTAGGGCTGGTTTAGTGGTGATGGATTCCTTCAGTTTTTGTTTGTTTGGGAAAACCTTTATCTGTCCTTCTATTCTGAATGACAGGCTTGCTGGTTAAAGGATTCTTGACTGCATTTTTCCTGGTCATCACATTGAAGATTTCCTGCCATTCTATTCTGGCCTGCCAAGTTTCAGCGGATAGGTCTGCTACTACCCTGATGTGTCTCCCTTTGTATGTTAAGACCCATTTATCCCTAGCTGCTTTCAGAACTCTCTCTTTATCCTTATATTTTGCCAGTTTTCACTATGATATGTCATGCCGAAGATCGATTCAGGTTACATCTGAGGGGATTTCTCTGTGCCTCTTGGATTTCAATGTCTATTTCCTTCCCCAGATTGGGGAAGGTCATGGCTATAATTTTTTCAACTACTCCTTCAACCCCTTTCTCTCTCTTCCTCTTCTTCTGGAATTCCTATGATATGGATATTGTTCCATTTGTTGCATCACCCCATTCTCGAATTCTCTTTTCATGCCCCTGGAATGATTTGCCTCTCTTTTTCTCGGCTTCCTGTTTTTCTATAATTGTATCTTCTAATTCATTTATTATCCTCTCTGCCTCTTCAATTCATGCAGTGGCCACCTCCAATTTATTATACACCTCATTTATAGCATTTTTAAATTCATCATAACTAGTTTTAAGATCCATGATCTTTGCCACAGTAGCGTCTCTGCTGTCTTCTATGCCTTTATCAAGCTCAGCAGTTAATTTTATAACTATTTTCCTAAATTCTTAGTTATGTTGCTTGTGTCTGTTTTGATCAATTCTTTAGCTGTCACTTCTTCCTGGAGTTTCTTTTGAGGAGAGTTCTTCTGTTTCATCATTTTTGATAGCTTTCTGTCTCTTATAAATTTTAAAGGTTTGTTATGTGTTCTGTACCTGCAAGCACTGCTATATTAAAGGAGGTTCATACACCGCCCAGGGCCTGGCCATTCAAGAAGTCTTCCTTTAAGAGTGTCCCTTGATTTCTCCTGATATGACTTTTGCTATTTTATTTCCCTACTTGTGGTAATGTTTTGAACTCTCCACCATGAGTGCTTTGATTTGTTTCTTGAAGTAGCCCTGGAAAGGAAAACAGAAACAAACAGGTAACAAAAACACACAAACAAGCAAATTAAACAAATAAGCAAACCGACAAAAATAATCATAAAAAAACCCAAAAAGCAAAAAACAAAGGACAGTCTAAAAGCATAAAACCAGAAATCCCAGCTACAAATAAAGAGCAGAGTGGAGGCAGTGCTGATGGAAGAGCTATCCAAAGAGAGAAATGACAGGGATGGGGAGAAAGTGAAATCGAACATTGACCAGGCAGAGACTAAAGGCTTAATCCAGAGAGAGAAATAGGAGAATGAGGTGAGGAGGTGAGGAGAAAGAAATGAAGATAATGTTACCCAGAGAAACTATATTGTCTGATGATTTCACTGAGAGAGAAAAAGGAAGGTAAAAAGGAAGTGTAGAACATGCATCAGGAGGGTGGATTAAATATGTCTGTTTAAGCAAACCTATAGCAAGAATCACCAGCCCAGAGAAGGGGAGAGATAAGAATGAGAAAAGGGAGAATGTATCTGAATAGCAAGAATTGATAATCACAGCAGTGCATCAGTGCTGGTCTTAGAGGAGGTGCAGTCTGTTTCTGTAGCATCTACATGCTCCCAACAGCTTTCCAAAGCAGATGGGCGTTGTTTGGTGTAGACGGGTCTTGCCTCTACTTTGGTTTCTACAGGCCCCCCCTTTTGGTTGTGGGAGAAAAATGGCGGCCCCCCAGTCCCTTATCCTCGAACCAGGTGTCCTTTGGATCTGTTCTCTCTGTGCACTGGGCATAGTCAAGGTGGGTCAAGGTGCCCCACGCCCAGCCATTTTCCAGGCTCTCACTACATGTACACTAATGATGCCACCTGAAATGTAATCTCGTGAGCATGGCACTTCAGGGCAGGGGATTGGTTCCTCCTGATGCTGACTGGGCTCCTCGGGTACCACCTGACCCGGAGAGAAGTTCTTTTGTCCCCTGGCATGGGGGGATTGGATAGGATTTCTCTGTGTCACAGGCCGAGATTTTTCTTTTGTCCTGATACAGTTCTATACTTCCCCAGCCATTCTTTCTCTTCCCTTTGTCACTCTGCAGAAGGAGCTCCCTCCCCTCCGTGCCTCAGTGTGCTGGCCTGTTTGTATCTCCTCCAGTTTGAACTCACTCTGTGAGGCCGTCTTCCTAGTAGACTCCTTCTCCTCTCCTCTCAGACTCTTGGAGTTTAGAGTCCTTTGGTTTCCTCCCTTTGTTTGAGAGATGTGGGTGGGAAGTCCATAGCTTCCTATTTCTCTGCCAACTTCTTCCAGCCAACATGTTTTATTTTTCAAATAAAAATGTCATAGTTCAAGCCACCCAATGTGTTTTTGGAGTATGTTTACTATGTGGGAAACACGCAAATGCTGAATCTTTAGTAATTGCTGGAGGGAGGACCAGAGGGTGGAGCTGGGCTCCGTCCCCACTGCTCTCCCTGCGTGAACCTGTGCAAGACACACACATCCTCTGCTGCCTCTGCTCTTGGGGGGGCAGCCAGCAACACAAAAAGGGTGTGTGGGTGTGTGGGAGGTTTTTCAGGGCCATCAGCTGATCCCAGCTGGCCACCCCACGCTACACACACCCCTTCTGGGCGCTGGACCACTCCCCCTGTCAGTGAGCACCACCCTGGGGGGCTTGCCCTGGGTGCAGCTTCAGGTTGCTGCAGCTGCAGGAAGAGGAAGACAGACACTGAGGGCAGTACTCAGTCTAGAGCATCCCCCGATTTAAGTGCTTTTAAACAATTTTCTGTATTTCCTGAGCTAAAAATTCTGCATTTTAAGCTAATCCTTTGCAGAAGGCTTTTAAAACTAACATGGTTGTGTCCCTACCTCTAACTGCAGGGCCCAAATATCCCTATCTGCCCTTGCTGTCACTACACCTTGTTTGAGATTCCTTTTTCCCCAATACCTGGCTTTCAACATCAACAGAGCAATGAACAAGAGAAAGGATTAGCAGCACTTGAATCAGATACTGAGATATTACAAGTCTACACTGGTCTTCTGGGGCTTAAGATCTCGGGATACTCTCTTAAACTAGTTGACTCAAGGTCCAAGTAAAATGCCATGTAACAAACAACTGCTTAAGATGTCTGCCATCCATTCTCTGCCCACTTCCCCACTTCCCTCAGACCAGGATGGGGTCAGGCAGTCAATGTTAATCAAATGACAGAATGATTGAATAAACGATTATAAAGTCATCCTTCACTTCAATTCTTATATATTCTCATAGAATTAGGAAAGGAGTTTGAAAAGTGATAAATAGTCACTTGTTAGGCTAAATTCTTCCAAGTGGAAAGAAAGGTGAAGGTGCATTGTCATACTAGAATTTCATATTGTAGCACTTCCATCCCTGCAATTTAATCTCTGGAATAGTGTTGAGTTCAGGATAAAATGGTATTCAGCTGGTTTCCTGATTTTTACCATATTAATATTATTAATAACACTAAACTCATTATCCTAATATTTAAGATTAGGGTGGTAAAGATCAGGTTGTATTTATGGCTCTATATAGGGACTGAAAATTTTCTGGTTCTCTGGCTCTAAGACTAGTCTACTCTGTCCTCCCATCTCTCTGGTTGAAACAGTCTTGTTGAAATACTTCTTCATAGGATGAAGTATAAGTAATGCATTCTAAATTTAACAGGGCTAATCTGCAGCAGGAAGGATTCTAAGAGTATGGCCAAGTTTTGGATGATACCTCTGGATAGGCAACATATATAACTAAGTATTTTTTTGAAGACTAAAGAAGCTACTATGCATAGAACTTTAAGTATAGTGCCCAACACATGATGATGATGATGATGATGATGATGATGATGATGATGATATTGAGAGCATTGCACTGATTACCAAATGGTTTTGGTCTCGGGGACTCTTTCTACTCTCAGATATTATTGAGGATCCAAAAGGGCTGTTGTTTATGTGTGTTATATCCACCAATATGTAGTAAATTATAAATTGAAACCAATACATTTTCAAAATACTTATCCATTTTAAAGTCTCAAAACGGGGTGCCTGGGTGGCTCAGATGGATAAACGACTGACTCTTGATATCAGCTCAAGTCATGATCTCAGGGTTCATAAGTTTGAGACCCTTATTGAGCTCTGTGCTAAGAGTGCAACTTGGGATTCTCTCTCTCTCCCTCTCTCTGCCATTCCCCACTTGCATGGGTTCTCTGCCTCTGTCTTTCTCTCTCTATCTCTCTCTATACCTCTCTCTCTCTGTCTCTCTCAAAAAATATATAAAAAATAAAATCTCTAAAAAACTTTATTACATGTTAACATGAATAACATACTTTTTCATGAAAATAAGCATCTTTTAAAAGCAAAATATATTTAATAAAAGGTTGTATTAGTTTTCTTTAGAAAACTAGATATTTCAGCAGAATATGTAGACATATATAAAAGTAGATTTATTATGAGGAATTGGCTCATTGGATTGTAAAGACTGAGAAATCCCATGATCTTGGTTTGTACACTGGAGCCCCAAGAAAGCCAGTGGTATAATTCCTCTCCAAACCTGGAGGACTAAGAACCATGGAAGACTATGGTATAAGTCCCAGTCTGAAGTTTCAAGCACCTGAGCACCAATGTCCAATATCCAAGGGCAAGAGAAGATGGATGTCCCAGCTTGTGCAGTGAGTAAATTCAACTTTCCTCTGTCTTTTTGTTCTATTCAAGCCCTCAGTAGACTGGATGATTACTACACTGATGGGAGTGATATGATTTACTTAGTCTACCCTTTCAAATACTAATCTCTTACCAAAACATCCTCACTGACACTCCCACCAATAATGTTTTACCAGCCATCTGGGTATCTCTTAGCCCAGTCAAGTTGATACATAAAATGAACCATCACAGAAGTGACATTGCTTTACATTTTGTTTTTTCAAATATCTTTAATGGTCACGTCAATGCTGTTTAAAAGAAATATGGAGCAAGGCACAAATATTAGCCATATATGCAATTTTACATTTTCCTGTAGTCACATTTTTTAAACAAGAACACATTACATTAATTTTAATATATTTTCTTTTTTCATTATATCCAAACTATTTTCAATTTAACATATAATTAATATAAACGGTTATTAAGATGGTTTATTTTTTTACCCAAAATCTTTTAAATCCAATAGTTGTTTTGTACGATAGCTCATCTGAGAATTAGTCACAGTTTATATGCTCATTGACCATGTGAAGATTGTGGATACTATACTGAACAGCCCTGGTTTGGTGGAAGAAAGCTATTTTCAATGTGGTGTTGATATCACATACCATTTACCTTCTTGAAAGGTATATTTTTCTATGCTTATTAGAAAAATGAGCATAAAAAGACAATAACATACTTATTATGAAAATAATTTGATCTCAGAGACTTCTTGAAATTGCCTCAGTGAACCCTAGGGTTCTCTAAACTACACTTGGGAAGCACCTCTGTACTGACGAGGTGAATTGATTCTTGTCTTCTGAATTTATAAAGTGTAGTGGATCTTTCTTTTCTACCTCTTTGCCCCTCTTCAGTGGTGACAGAAATATTCTGACCTCCCTTCTGTTGTGTGGTTCTCAGGAAACTCATAGAAGTGGTTGAGTTGGGAATGAGAGGTTGTACAGTTTTCTGTTCTAGATCTACCTCGCAGCCAGGTAAACCTAGGAAATAGAACATCTTTCCATAAGGCTCCTGCCTCCCTCAGGCTTACATTGGAAATGCTCATGTTTTCTTAACTCTTGCCTGGGTTGTTTGTTCATTTGTTTGTTTTAATCATTAGTCATCTTTAAGAAGCCTCACTTCCAAGGCATCCCTCCTACCTTTTCACCCATCTGAAATGTGAGTGGGAGAAAGCAATGGGCCCTTTTCTTTCTTTTTTTTCCCTATTATCTTAATTTTTAATATTTTAATTCCAGTATAGTTAATATAGTGCTATGTTAATTTCAGAGGTACAGTATAGTGACTCAACGATTTCAAACATCACAGTTCCAGTGCTCATCACAAGTGCACTCCTTAATCCTCATCACCTGTTTCACCCATCCCTCACTCACATCCCCTCTGGTGACCATCAGTGTGCTCTCCATTGTTAAGAATCTGTTTCTTGATTTCTCTCTCTCTTTCTTCCTTTGATCATTTGTTTTGTATCTTAAATTTCACATATGAGTGAAATCATATGGTGTTTGTCTTTCTCTGACTATTTTGCTTAGCATTATACTCTCTAGTTCTATCCCTGTCGTTGCAAATGGCAAGATTTCATTCCTTTTTTATGGCTGAGTAATATTCCAGTGTATATATACTACATCTTTAATTGACAATGGGCTGCTTTTTAAAGAGTTTAATCTTCAATTCAATGTTCAAAGCTAGTTGTTTCTCTTTTTCTTTCTCTGTCTCTTCTCTCTCTCTCCCTCTCCACCCGACCTCACTGGTAGTCATTAAGCAATTTCTAAGAGTGATGTAATCTGCTTTTTCTACCATGTTCTCTGTCCAAATTATTGTTTTCAGGTAAAGTTTAGGCTCTAAGTCTTTCAGCTTCTGCCTTTTAAAAACCTCTATTTCTTCCAACTCAAAAACACGTTTGTCTTTACTGCTTATGACTTAAATTTACTTGGCCTCAAATTGTCTCTTCCATCTTTGCCTATTTTGTGTACCAGCACTGCCCTGAGGTCACTGAACACAGAGATGGTCTAGTTTTCATCTAAATAAGATACAGTTTAAAAAGAACAAAAAAATGTGGGTGAAAGAAAATTGGGGAAAATACACTAACCATAACAAAAACTTGAATTAATATCTCAGGTTTAAAACTACATGGTTTCTATTATTTTCTTTTAAGAAATTTAATGATCAAAAAGTGTCATAAGAAAATGCCCTAAGTAGAAATGAAGAAGTGTTGTTTTAAAGAAGCCAGCTTTATTATATGTTTGCCAATTACATGTTGTTAAGGGCAAATAAAAGTTATAAATGAGAGGCTTAAATCTCCCTGTTAATAAGGGTCGAGATGCCCTCCTTCCTTGCTCTTAGATCATTTACTTCAGAAAATTTATTGTAAGTACTTTACCCACTTTCTTGAAGTATACATAAGTCCTTTTGAAAACGAGATAGAACTTTTGCCAGCATTAGGTCCCAAGAACATTCTTCTCAAGGACTTGGGAGCCATCTCTGAAATGTAAACATCACCTCTTATCTCTCAGTTTCGGTATGAGTAGGAACCTAACTTCTTAGGGGAGCACAGAGCGCCAAGTTGCAGAACCCTCTCCCTCATAATGATACAAGCAATTTATTTGGCCCACGGATAAAGCCAACCGGTGAGCATACATGGTCACTCCTGTGAGTCCAGGATGAACTATAGTGCTGTCAGTTCCTCTTGATGACTGACTGCTTATCTTGCCAATGTTGTGCCTGCCTGGATATACAACAGGATGAAACTCATTTTTGTCTTTGTGGTATCTTAGCAGATTGCCTAGAATATACCTCACATTCTGGCTTAATGATTATTCAATAATAAAAACACCTTTTTTTCTCATCCCTTTGTTAAGATTTCTGGGGTGGCAGAAACACTTTAAATTATATTTCCTTTACAGTTTACCTTAACAACAATAACAAAAACAAAAGAGATAGTTGGAGAGACAAAAACTAGACAAAGGCCGACAGTTATAAGTCACAGGTTAGTGAAACACACTATTCAGCACGATGTGTGGTTACACACTGCCTGGCTGGTAAGTGGAGCAGATATGAATCCAGTCAAGGCCACCATTCCTGCTGTGCCGTGTGCTCCAGACACAGAAGTGGCTGCACTGATGTGCCAGTAGAAAGACAGAAAATAGGCTGAGCTCTCGTCAAAGGCCTAGAGAATGAGTGAGACTGCTAGGAACATTGTATCATAACATAATTATAAAACTGAACCACTTTCTGGACAAACTGGGCAAATACTGAACTCTGAGGTTAAAACCAGTGGCGTGGCTTTCTCCGTGAAGCTACTCCCACATGCATAGTCCCTAACAGAAGAAAGTGGACACATCATTGTGGGAAGAAGCAAGCTTGGCATTTGAGGAATTTGTGCCAAGGCTGGGTCCTGGAAGAGTGAATTAACATCTATCAATATTGTGGATAATACATTATGAACAATCCTCTCAATGAAACAACTAAATTACTATATATATCATATACATATGTGTGTAAACACACACACACACACACACACACACACAGGCACAGATACGATTTTTCACTAGCGTGGCATAAGTCATAAAGTAGAGAATTCACGGACCAAAACCAATGGAAGGCAGAAAACATAGAGGTATGATAGCCTAGCCAATTTTCAACCTGTTTTCTAACTAAAGCCCAGAGATCAGGAACTAACGTTTGATGATACACAGGGTTGTAGCGAAGAAGATAAAACTTAGGACTGAAGAAGAGAGGCTTAAGCTAGGGCCACAGGAAACACAGCCAATATGCAAAGATGGACAAGAGATTATCCTCACCATGCAAAAGAGTAGAGTAAGACTTGTCTGCCCTGAGTGATCACAGATAGGATTGGGAGAGAAATTCTCTTTAGAAAATTGAAAATCATAAGCGAGCCCTCCTGTGGGTTTGCAGTCCAAATTCTCACTACTTCTGTGAAAACCCTCATGAGAAAAATGTGTAAAGCCTACAGATAAAAAGCAGTTATCAAATGTAAATTTTCTCTAGATGAAACTAAATTCAAGCTCAGCCTAGAATAGAGATAAAATCTGAAGGAGAAGAAAGCACTCACAGAAAGATTTTTTTTTCCCCAAAAAAGGATGGGAGGCCTGAACCAGATCAAAGCCTGAATGCATAGGGCCAGCTACACCCAGGCTAAATTACCCAGAACACACACAAATATGAAAATAAATATTCACAGATCCATAAAGATGACAATTAATGAATGCTAATGCCATATATTATTTTTAAAGTACTCCAAATCTTATTCTCCTTTAATAAACATGAAAATAACTTCAAATTTTCAAATACTTGGCCATAGTGTTAAGTTATGTGTGTTACCCCATAGAATAGACCCATTTGTTTCTCAAACCTTTCCCAATAGATGGACTTCTACTTTGTTTTTTCTTTGATAAATAGCTTTTTTTTTTTTTACTTTTTTATTTTCAATCCTTTTTTTCTTGATTTTTCTCTTTTGAAAACTTATTAAGAATATCGGCCATGCTGATATAGAACATAATAGTTCCTAAAGTTTTCATATTGTTTTTTGCTGTATGTCCTCTTAAATTTTCTAAAGGTCATCTTTCAAATCTTTAGCAGTCGCTATTCAGTTACTCAGTATTTTATTGGGTTTTTTTCATGTTGCTAATTTCTAGGAGTCTGCTTCTTTACATTGAGGGTTTTTCTTCTTTTATAGAAGTAACATCTTAAATTTGCAGATGCTAACTAGATTGTTTTAAAGTATTCACCTCAGGGGTACCTGGGTGGCTCAATAGGTTTAGCATCAGACTTAGGCTCAGATCATGACCTCATGGTTTCTGAGTTCAAGCTCCTCTTGGGGCTCTGTGCTGACAGCTCAGAGCCTGGAGCCTGCTTTAGATTCTGTGTCTCCCTCTCTCTCTGCCCATTCCCAGCTCACGCTTTAGCTTTCTAAAAATTAAATAAATGTTAAAGTACTCGCAACAGCTGGTTTACTTGCTACAAGGTGAGGATAGATAATAACAAAATATATGTCCCCAAGAGCTATGTTTAAAAAGGAAATTTTGTTTTATTCACTTTCTATTCACCTCATTGGTGATGGAAAGCTTCCTATACTGGATAGATGAGATCGACAGCTGTTCTTTAGTTGGGTAAACTCAGAGACAGGGAGGGGAGGGCATAGCGCACCATGCAGTGTCACATGGGAACCACACCGGGGAACAGAGTGAATAACTAGGGTCTCTGGGAGGCAGTGTTTGTAGAAGAGAGGAAAAGGTGGACCCTGGTATCCACGGGAGTATGTGATTGACTTGCTTGGATAATTACACTGGCCTGTACGGAACTGAAGCATGCTACCATGCTACCATTACACTGGCCTGTATGTATACTATATATACTAGTATGTATCTATATCTGTATCTATATCTATAGTGCATATATCTGGAGAAATATTAAATTTTTATTAAAGTACAATAACCCAAAAGCTATTGAATGGCTTCTAGAGGTAGAGTTTCATATTACTAGTAAGGTTTCATTTTCATACTTTGGTATTCAGTTTATAATTATTAAAACTATATAGGCAAGATAACAATTTTCAGAAACTTATTTAGAGTAATTCAATTAAGCATATCTTAACTAATATTTTACCAAATAAGATCTAAATATATAAAAACATGTAGTTTAGTTTTGTGGAGATTATTATATATTTTGTATGTTTTGCTTAGGAATTCTTTCTCCATATTTAAATCATGCCATTTTTTCATGCCATTCCATACATATCTTTCTCATTCTTTCTAATTGCTGCATACTATTTGGTAGTTTGATGTATTTTAATTTATCTAGTCCTTTCAAATGAGATGATTATTTAGGTTGTTCCTCTATGTTTATATTTAAAAGCAGAGTAAAGTAAAAGAGTTTATCTGAGTCTTTGTGCCTGACCTGCAGACATTTCTCTAGGACAGTTAGCAAAATGAGACATTATCAGGTTAAGTGTCATTTCTTTTCTCAAATGTCTTTTTTTCCCTTAGATTTTCAGTTTTCTCTGGGATTCATTTCTTGTTTCTTCTCTTTTTGCCTATTCTTGTTGGTGAGTGTTCTGTGACGTTGTTCTTTAATATTAATGAATAACTTGTTTCATTAATTAAGATGGTAGCAAAGTGCTTTATAATGTACATTTTGGAGTTACTTGCCTCACATAAATTATTCCTTGAAATAGAAGGCCAGCTGTGGAGAGATACAAATGAATAGACTTTATAAAATGTCAGGCTCTTATTAAAACAGTTGAAAGTATGGGCCTGAATTTACCTTAATTGCAGGTTTGGAATCAGACCCCAACTGCTTTCAAGACTCTGATCCCTTCAAATCCACCATTCCCCACTGCTCAGGTTTAGGACAAGATGTGATGCAGCCTCATGATAAACATTTGGGGGTTGATGGATGAAGGAAGAAGAGTCAATAATGCCTAAATTTTATAATTTTCCATGGTGCTCAAAACAGGCTACCTTCTGGGACATCTTCTGATTCACTCCTTTAAATAAACACCAAAGCCCTTAAACTCAGCAGGAATATTGTATTTCACACAATCTTATGAACCTGGTTTTCTGAGACCTATGTGGCTTTGTTCATTACCACTGAGAAAGGCCACCGGGGTGTGGTAATAAACAGAGGAAGGCATTTGCCAAATTTAAGTGTCTTCAGATTTATTTCTTGAGCTGCAGAAGCATGATCAGTGAACCGAATAAAAGGATCTGTGCGTCTTTGGGCAGTACTGCTGTACCAGCAAACAGCAAACAGAGTTCACACAAAAAAGGAAGTCATCTGAACAATTACTTTGTAGTGATTTTCAGTCTTAGCTGTACCTTGAAATCATCTGCACAAGTATTTCAAAATATTGATTCCCAGGCCTCACTCTGACCTTCTGATTCAGAACTCCTGGTGGTAGGTAGGTAGCAGGTATTGGTATGTATTTTTTATGTTTATATTTATTTTTGAGACAGAGCATAGGTGGAAGGGTCAGAAAGAGAGGGAGACACAGAATCCAAAGCAGGCTCCAGACACTGAGCTGTCAGCACAGAGCCCCATGCAGGGCTTGAACTCATCAACCATGAGATTATGACCTGAGCCGAAGTCAGATGCTCAGCCGACTGAGCCACCCAGGTGTCCCTGGTATTGGTATATTTTATGGTTATGTGATGACTTTGGTACATAGCTGGCTTGGGAATCCCTATTGGTTTGTGACTAAAGAACAAGCCACCTGACTTGGGAGACTTAAAAAACCTATATCAAGTAGTTATGGCTTTTCTCCATGTGAATAATTTAATAGGTTTCCCTTTGGAAAAATGTTGCCTTTACTGGATCTGAGGTGTATATTGGCTCACGTGCGTGTAAACATGTGCCTGTATGTGCAGGTGTGCCCTTTTTCCTGCTTACTGTAGAGGATTAAAATTATAACAATTTTTATAATTTTCTCTTGCACTAGGATCCTGAGCTTATAACAAGGTAATCAATTCTTTGAAGATTTAAATTTTCCAGTTTTGTCCTTGGGAAAATACTTAGGGATAGGTACTCCTTCAAAACTTTCCATCTATGGAAGGGTAAGGTAAATGTAGCCTGGCCTAGTTCATTCACTAATATATAGTAATTCTATCATCAATGTAATAATTAAAATAGATCTATAATTAATTACTAGAATTAATGCCATATGGTTTACATTTATTTTCTGTAACTCAGAGAAACTATATATTTGCAGATTCATGGATATGGCTTTTTTTCTTGGGCTTATCTTTTCTTATATAACACTAGCTGATGTACGCTTTTTAGTAACTCTCCAAACTTTCTAGACTGGAGATGACACTCCATCTTATACTGTTTTGTTATTATTCTTACCAATGTATGCATTCACATTTTGAAATTTGTATTGTAATTTCAATCATTAGATTCAATTCTGAAATGCATATACTTGGATCCAATATTTTGAAAGGAAAAGATTCTTATTTAATTGTGTTTAATTGATTTTAAAGTGTTTTATTAAATATGTATTAATATAGTTGAAATGGCATATAGTTTTAACTCATATACAAAACCATGCCAGAAATATTTTTAGAGGGAGAATATTGGCCTTATCAGTGAGTGAAGCCAAATAAAAGGTGTGAAAAGTATCTGAAGAAGGGTTTGCAGCAGACATTACTCTTTAAGGTGAAATGTTGAAAACTTTCCTCTTATGATGGAAAACAAGATAAGGGTGCCCACTTTTTCCACTTCTTTTCAGCGCTGTAGGGCTGGTCCTATTCATTTCATAGAGACATGGGAAATAAATGATTTTAATTATATAATTTTAATATAAAATTCAAAACCACCTAGAAATAAAATATTAAGTTGTTTAGAGAGTGAAAAATATAAATTAAGAATATATATACAAAACATCCCAAACAATTGCATTTCTATACTTCAAAAATAGCTAGAAAGCAAAACAAATCATAAGACACACTTAACATATTATTAGTAGTGCAAGATGTCTAGCAATAAATCTAAATCAAAGTTTGATAAGGCATTTATATCAGTATAAATAATATAAACTCATATTTAAAAATATGAACAAACACAGATAAATGGAGAGAAATCAAAATCATAGATCTCAATCTTAAAATTTATCTTTGTAGATAAACTTTATCTTTATAGATATGCATAGACATGCAGTCCTTATAAAAGTTGCAATTGTTTTGAGCAGCTTGATAACTCGACTAGATTTATATCAAGGTGCCAAGGTAAAAACTATCCATTCCTGAAGAAGTATAAGGATATCAAAAATATATCAAGACTAATAATAAAAGTAAAGCAATTAAAATATAGTATGGAAACACAGATTGAAAAACTGAACAATAGTAGAGAATTAAGAGGCCAGCCAGAAATTGGCACTTACATTTAAATTTGGTTAGAGTCTGCTTTTAGTTATTTATACTGTGTTAAAATTTATTATAGTATTTAGTGGCTTAAACCAATACCTGATTTATTTGTTCAAAACTCAGTAATTTTCCTGATTCACTTGGAATGGATAAAGGTACAGCAATGACTGAAAAATCACGGCTTGGAGTAGTAACTGTATGATGGATAACACCTTAACTGAGGCCTTCAACAGAGTCTGGTGTACCTTCTTGGGGGCCTCTCTGCATACATACTTGGGTTTTCTTACAATATGGTGGGGGTGGGTGGTTTCCAAGAAGGTGCATTCCCAAATGAAAACGAGATCTGCAGGTCTCTTAAGGAATCAGCCTCAGAATTAAACAGCATGATACTCCCCCTCATTTTGTTGTTTGAACAACTCATAGAACCAGTGAAGATCAAAAGAGAGGGAAACTGGATTCTCCTCCTTGGAGGGGAAGGTCACATTGCAGAACACCTCGGGATCCTGCTCAGAGTTGAGCATCACTGGAGAAATGATAAGCTTTGTATTAAATTGTAGTAGGGCAACTGATGATTCCTTATGGGAAGAAATAAGGTCAAAACTTAGAACTTTGGTTCTAAATCCAAAATGAGATACCATAATGAGAGTGAAAAGCAACATATAATAGAAAATGTTTTTAAGTCATATGACCTGACAAGTACTACACACAGAATTACTATAAATAATTAAGAAGCAGAATATAAAACAATGAACAAAAGAAAATAATAGAAATTTTGTAAAAATAAAGAGCAAGTGGCTCTATATACAAAGAGATGGTCAGCCTCACTGTCAATCATGTGGATGCAAATTAAAACTATGAAGACATTCATCTTTGTACTTGTGAGATTGAAAGAAAAAATTACTGTATATTTACCAAGATATCAAGATACATTTTCAAGGGGAGGGGACCTCTAAGTCCATTTTCCTTGGGCTTTCTTCCTTTCTTTTTATTTTCCAACAGGAAGAATTTATTAGACACCATTTGATTCCACCCAGAGGTTTGAATAAAGGCGGTGAAAGGCATACACTAGATTTGATCTTTCTTTCAAGGCTGAGTTCTAATGACATTTATAGTTCAAAGGCTTTCTGACTTGTATCTTTTCTTCGTTTCTTATTCCAAACATATACATCCTTGAATCACTAGACCTTCTTTATTCTCTTTCATTTCTTCATCCAAACTAGCCAGTTCTTTTCTGGTAAAGAAATTTTACCCTTTCTGGTTACATTTTCTGAAATGTAATCAATTGAAATCAATGCATGCCACTAACATTGTTTTACAAAATCTCTTGCTAATGCTAGACTTTCCTATGTTTATCAGCTGTCTTCAAATTATTTTAATCAAAAATTTCCCCTTGTTTACCTTTCCAGCTTGCAACAATTGTTTCCTCATTGCCAATTTCTATAATTACACACACACACACACACACACACACACATGATGTGTGGGACTCATACCCAAGTGACAAAAATTATGAAGTAAATCAAGAAGATAATAAAAACAGTAGAGTTGCTATTTCTATGGGGGAGGAAAGGTGGAGCTTTTAAGGAAAGCCACACGTTTTCTAAGTCTGTGATAATTGCCACCTGTTTGCTAAGTACATGTATTTGCAGTCCTATACTGTTCTGTAAGTTTAACAGATGCAACTTCAAACACTTTCTGCATATATGCCATAACTTTTTTGCATTTCAAATATACTAGGTGACAGACCAGGCCACTAACATTGTTTAGAGAGGCTGCCTTTAAAAGATATTATCGAGGTCTCGATATATCATGTACAAGGTAACTATTTGGGAAAGATTCCTATTGGTGAAGAATAGGAAGATAAATATTATGTGCAGAATATCAAAGCAAATTAAAGAATCATTGGAAAAATTCAGAAAATTCATAAGCAGTAGGATCTGAATGTGAATTTACAGATAAATTAATAAATGGAAAACTCATTTTGCTAGGGAAATATGAAATTACTTAAAATTTTAGCTTTTATTTTTGTAAAATTAATGTCAGTTGATGGTTACATTGAGTGCTAAGGGCAATACAAAGGTAATACAAATATTTTATATGATTGTGGTATAATAAATATAGTTGACCTTTTTCACAGAGCCTTGGCATGAAGTTCCTAAAATACTTGGAATTTCCTGAAGGACAGGAGTGTCTTTTCTTATGCCTACGGTGCCCCTCTTTGAACACACTTGAGTTTATGCTAATAAACTAACTTAGGGAGGGCCTCTAGCCTCTAGATCAGAATGGGGCAGATCACCAGAAACACCAAGTTATTAAAAGATTAGAACTTTCAGCCCCACAGTAGACTTCTGGAAGAAGGGGGCAAGGCCTATAACTGAGCTTTATAAAAACTGCTGAACAAGAGTTGACAAACTTCCAGGTTGGTAAGCATGAGCGTGGACACATGGTAGGAGGGTGGCCTCCCTAATTCCTAGATGACAGAAGTTCCTGAGACACCACCCAGACCTTACCCTACATACCACTTCCTCTGGCTGTTCACATGTATCCTTTATCACATACTTTATACCAAAGTGGTTAACAAAAGGAGATGTTTGCCTCAATTCCGTGAGCTGCTTTATCAAATTAACTGACCTTGAGGAAGTAGGTGGTGGGAGCCTCCAATTTACAGTCACTTTGTCAGAAGCACAGGTAACAACCTGAACTCGGGTTTGGCATCTGAATTGAGGGCAACTTTGTGGGACTGAGCCTTTAACCTGTGGGATCGGTTGCTGTCTCCAGGTAGATAGTGTCAGAATGGAATTAATAATTCTAAGACATGGTGAGTCAGTGCCCACTGAGAATTGGAGCATTGCAAGGTAGTGCAGAAAAACACGTTAGGATTGTATTGTCCTGAACATGGTAATTAATTTACCACACACACACATCCACACACACATACACAGATGCACACATATGCATATATTCATGAGTATGCTGAACAACTCTGGAATGCGATGATGGGAGGTTTTATAGATATTTATTATTGTATTTGTGTTTGGAGCACGCATGTCTCATGAGAAGT
Source organism: Helogale parvula (assembly GCA_004023845.1). NCBI lineage: Eukaryota > Metazoa > Chordata > Mammalia > Carnivora > Herpestidae > Helogale > Helogale parvula. Next base: position 29,775 of record PJEM01012095.1, read on the forward strand.
ATAATATACATACATATGAAAGAGAAACAGCTTAAGTTTTTAATTGTTATTTACTGCTTGACTTTGTTTTTATAAATCGCAGCATTCTTATAAATAGAGTGTTTACTGATATGAAGTAATTCAGTTGTCCATAAAAATAAATCTCTAATATTCGAGTAAACCACTTAAAGTCTTGGTGTGAATAGACGCTTCTGTAAGTGCTGTAACTACGCCATGAGAACGTAAGGAAGGCTGGGAGTATAAATATAATGCTAAAAATATTTCAAGAGTAGGTAAGTCAGAAGCTCTAAATCTATAATTCATCACATGAAAAAATAATTCTTCCCCGAACAGAGTAAAATTTTGTTCTGTCAAAAGCAGTTCTTGTATTCAAAGTACAACAGCAGTTGTACTAAGTGATGTCAAATATGTAACATTGCCTTTATTTCCTTTACAGTGTAGGTTTTGAAGATTTGGAAAGCTTGCTTGTTTTGATAGGGAAAACAAACAAAGACAAAATTTGGGTATAATAAGAAAGATAATTTGTTCTCTTTTCTCTGCTATGGCCTTAGTCACATAAAGCAATTTGAATTATTTTGATTAGTACAGATTGATACAAGTGAATGGTGGAATAACACTAAGAGGTCCAACATTTTAAAAAGACAGAAAATACCGAATATTGACGAGCCCACAGAACGCCTGAAACTGCCAAACATAGCTGATAGGAATATAAATTGGAATAATTACTTTGAAAAGCTCCTTGGCATCTTCTATTAATAAAGCTTAACACACATTTTCGAGGTGTGCTGAGAAACACACCCTTCTAGACATAATCAACATAAATGCATGGATGTGCGAACTCAGTAACAAATTGAGCCTCATAGTGTCAAACTGGAAACAATCCAAGTGTCTATTACAAGCAAGTGGATAAATTAATGATGCTAGAGTCATAAAATGGAATAATACACAGATGAAAGTAAATCACTCATAGCTCAACAAAAACGCACATGTGACTTACCAAAACAATACTGAATTGGATAGAAGGCGGGCAAAGGAAACATGTGGCGTATCATTCCATTTACTGTAAGTTCAAAAGAAAAAAACATACTAAGTTGTTAGCCCTCTGGATGGTAGTTAACATTGGGAGGGAGAGAGTAGGATCAGAGGCAGAACAAGTGACTTCTCTTTCCTGGTTTAGCTGTTCATTACATGGGTGAACCCCTTTGGGACACTTCTTGAAACTGAATGTGACAATGAGGGTAGCTTTTCATTTGTGTGATGTTCACTTGGTCTTAGACAAAAGGCTGAGAAGCAATTGTGTGGTGTTCTTTGATGGGCAACGGTTAATATCAACACTTGACAAATTAGCATTGGCATCATTTTTCTCATCATTTGGATTGATACCTTAACTCACTAAAACTCTATCATATGACTTATTTATGTCATGGATATCTTGAAGTATTTTTAAATCCTTAAAATAAATTTCTTAAAATCCTGTGAGAAGATATATGTATATTTTTTAATTTTTTTCTAATGTTTTATTTATTTTTGAGAGAGAGAGAGAAAGACAGCATGAGTAGGGGAGGGTCAGAGAGAGAGAGAGACATAGAATCTTAAGCAGGCTTCAGGCTCTGAGCTAGCTGTCAGCACAGAGCCCAACATGGGGCTTGAACCCACAAACCACGAGATCATGACCTGAGCTGAAGCCAGATGCTCAACTGACTGAGCCATCCAGGTGCCCTAGGGAGAAGATATATATTAAGCAGCCAGAAAATATATGTCAAGATTGATATATGGGACTGGTCTTCAAAATTATATAGACAAAATTATATAGCCATATAAATATTCTACAACATATCAGCTAGGTTACCTTGGTGGACATGATATTTTCATTAAAGTATTAATGAATTAATTAATTTAGCTACTTCCATAGAAGCAATTGCTTTAGACAAAAATAATGTAAAGATAAATAGTGCACAGACCATCTATGAGAAACTCACAAAACTCACAATTTGGAAAGAAAGTTAAATAAATATAGTATAATATAATGTGGTAAAATAATATGCAGTTTGGAAAGACATAATGTATTTTGTACAGTAATCACTCTTGGGATGGGATGAACTGCTAACAAGGGAGAAGCACATGCTACACGTAAAAGACACTGCTGAAGGAAGTGAGGACCGAGAACTCAGAATCAGGATTACTGGCGTAAAAAGAATGGGGCAGGGAACCAGGGCAGGACTGTTAAGCGAAATGGGGTAGGACAGCGAATATGGGTTTGTCTGTCTTAGTCTGCTCAGTCAGCTATAACAAAATACCACAGGCTGGATGGCCTGAACAACGGACATCAATTTCTTATAGTTCTGGAGGCTGGGAGGTCCCAGATCAGGTGCAGGCAAGGCAGATTTCATTCTGAAGCCTCCTCTGTCAGCTTGGCTCTTACAGGGCCTTTCTCACTCTGTGCTCACATGAGCTCTCTGTGCCGGAGTAGGGGAGAGCTTTGTGTGTGTGGTGGTGGTGGTGCGTGTGTGTGTGTGTGTGTGTGTGTGTGTGTGTGTGTAGAGAGAGAGAGAGACAGAGTGAGTGCTCACTCTGGCTCTGGTGTCTCTTATAAGGGAACTAATACTGTTAGATCTGGGACCTGCCTTATGACCTCATTTAAACTGAATTACCTACTTTTAGACTTAATTACCTGCTTTTAGGCTGTATCTCAATACAGTCACATTGGGGGTTGGTTCAACATATGAATTTGAGGGGGAAGGAGAGACACAATTCAGTCAATAGAAATGTAAAATTTTAGTGTTTGTTTGTAATTAAATTACATGAAGTCTACCAGCCCCATAGAATGGTCATAAATATTTAATGGCTTCCTCCTTTCTTTTTCTCATTCTTTCTCTTTCATTCTTTCTCTCAGTCTTTCTCTTTCTTCTTTCTTTCTTTCTTTCTTTTTTTCCATCTTCCTCCTGTATTTCTCTTTCTCTTTCTAACTCTCTAGTTACTATAAAGGAGAGAGATGTCCATGTACGTGATAGAACCTTTAATAGATTCAACATGTCGTGTTTTCCTAAATTGATCTATAAATTATATGCACTTTCAATTAAGAATTCTAAAGACAAATTTTAAGATAGTACATTTAGAAAATCTTTAATGACAGCCAATAAAATTTTGAAGCAGGAGAGTAATGAAAGAGCTTATTCCTCCATACATCAAAATGTATCATAAAGTTATAATAATTAAAACTGAGATATTCATGAAGAGAGAAGTGAAACAGAATGAAGCAATATAAGTAGAACCTTGTGTATAAAATAATATTAGATCTCTATCTGACAATATACAAAAATAAATTTCAAATGAATTAAAGAACCTAAAGTGTATATGTGTATATGTTTTACTTAACACACACACATACACACAACTAGGGATATGTATGTATGCATGCATGTGTGCGCCTGTGTATAACTTCTAAATATCTTAAAGTGAGGAGTACCATCCTAGACCGAAAAATTTTAATGTTTTTTATTTATTCCTTGAGAGAAAGATGGGGGATGGGCAGAGAAAGGGAGACAGAGTCAAAGCAGGCTCCATGCTGTCAGCCCAGAGCCCAATGTGGGGCTTGAACTCAAGAACTGTGAGATCATGAACTGAAGCTGAAGTCTTCATGCTCAATAGACTGAGCCACCCAGGTGCCCCTAGACAGTTTTTTTTTAATTTAATTTTTTTTTAATTTATTTGTGGGAGAGAGACAGTGTGAGTGGGGAAGGGGCAGAGAGAGAGGGAGACACAAAAATCTGAAGCAGGCCACAGGCTAGGAACTGTTGGCATGGAACTCGATGCAGGCTCGAAGCCAGGAACGGTGTCAGACACTTAATCAACTGAGCCATCCAGGCACCACCCCCTTTTTTTCAAATAGCAATGCAAAAAACATTTTGATTTAAAATCATGACAAAAGTAGAATGGATAAAGAAACAGAACAACTTCTCTAGGCCAAGCAAATAAAAGGGGGGAAAAGCCATAAAAAGAAACGAAGATAAAGAAGCCAATAGGATAAAGGTTGTAACATATATATCGTAAAGTATTCAAATGTTTAAAAGCAATTTTACAAATTGATAAGAAAATTTATAAAACCCCAAGTTTTCTCATGACTAAAATTTAAGTTGGTCTCCACCACGTGATCTAGAAGTTACAAATTTAACTACAAATATACTCACTTCGTTCCCAGTGGAAGGTGCTGGACTGCCACACCATATATTGCATTCCAATTGCAAAATGATATTATCTCTAGTCACTGCATTTCCTCTGGTCCTCAGGACAGACCAGGTGCTGCTTTTCATTATCCTGTAAGCTTTGAGCTAAATAAGAAAGACAATCATCCCCCATGTAAGAGATATACAATTATGGACCAAGAAACACAATATGATTATGTGGTTATGGAAAGTTGTCAAGAACAGAATTTCTAGAATCAGTGAGCGTGCTCTTAAGTTCCAATTTTTCCATTGACTAGTGGTGTAATTCCATGTATGTCCTTTCACACCTCTGTACGTTGTTTTGTCCTTTGTAAGAGAGAACCTGTGAGAGCTAACTTTTTCTCTGTGTGCTTTCAGTGTAGCCAGGATTCTTCATAAAACTGTATATGTGTTAATTCATTGAATCTTTACAAATACCTCATGAGGGAGGTGCTATTGGTTCTTTATTTTAAAGCTGAAGAATATGAATCAGAGAGGCAAGGTGACTTTCTCAAAATCATAGAACTAAAGAAAAGTTGTTAGGGCCAGGATGGAATCTCTGGGGAAGAACTTGCCTGAGCATCAGATCAGAGAATCATCTGTGTCCTGCAAGGAAGAATGTTCTTGTATAGCAAGGCTTACTGCCTAGTGGGTTATTTTTAAGGAAGGTTCGCCTGGTGTCTCGTACTTCGGAAATCCCTCTGAGTGAAAAGCTGGAGAAGGTTCATGTAGGTATGAATGCCACCTAATTATAATTATCTTCAGAGTTTTTGCTTATTTAGGGGGCTGAGATATTCTGGTTTGTTAGACAAAATTTAAGTGCACACGTATGTCTGCTCAACCGAAATGTGTGTGTGCGTGTGTGTGTGTGTGTGTGTGTTGTTTTGTTTTGTTTCAGCTTAATTTTTCGTCATTCACATTCCATGGACTCTATACAAATTTCAGTTGTTTTTGTTTGTTTGTTTGTTTGCTGGTCAGATCTGCCCATGAATCTCTCTCCAGATTCACTGCTTTGCAAGTAACTGTTCTAGGATGACCCTGGTGGAAAGCTTTATTGCTTAGCAACCGGGGGGCAATCATGCCTCTTTTAGCCTGAGGGCACTGGTGATACGCAGTGTTCCTTGGGAGGGGGGCTGCAGCGACCTTTTCTTCTGAAATATGTTTTAGCTCATCTCCCCTTGCCTCCTGCCACACAGCAACACCAATTAGTCTTTGCAGAGGGGCACACTAGAGAGAGCTTCCGCATAGGATGCACAGTAGACGAACCCAGGTAGCTGTGTTCCATGGTTCCCTAAGGTCCTCTTATATGTCCAAATTTAATTCGCCAGGAAGATTCTTCTTGCTAATCAGTAGACCTTAGATGTATAGGTCAGAACTATAGAATAGAGAAATGATTGAATAGAATAAGAGATGACTGATTTCTGGAAAGCATCACTCCAAGTCACAATGGCATTTTTCCCAATAGGATATGAAGTCCACATTCTCATTTCTGTTTTAAGTTTAGCAACCCAAGACCACATTTTCCCCCTTTTCTTATGGATTAAGCAACCATTGTATTTGCTTCCCTTAACACCTGTACTTCATGTGATTCAAGGTCTAGGCTCCTAACAATTCCAGGGGACAGCTTAATTAGTGCATTTGTACTTCATTTCTTGGTGGTGGTATTTATGCCCCATGGCTGAGATAACCTCACCAGGCTCTCTGATGTCTCACTTCCAGGTATTTGATGCTTGTAACTAAATTCTTTCTCTGGTAGTGATTGTTACCTTCAAAGGGCAAAGACAACTAAAACCAGCTGAAATGTAAAGGAGAATTCATAGGGTTTACCTATTAGCCAAGGAATATATATCATCCAACTGTATTAAACTACCTCATTTGAGATTTGGTAATTCATGAACTGATGTAACTCTCTGTGTCTTTGATGGAACATGGACTCATGGCTCTTTCTCACTCTTCTCTCTGGATCATCTCTCATAGAAACACATCCTTGGAAGATACCTCATTTGCAAGGACTAGGTAAACTCTTCATCTTTTATCAAATTATCTGTGGCTAAAAGGCAGAGCCATTTTTACGTAGGTGGAGGTCATGTCCACAGGCCTTAGTGATAGAGAGTTCTCAGTTAAAGTTGCAGGAGTGGAGAGATGTCCTCACATTTTGCCAGTCGTTCAGCATGTGTATGAAATGATGTGACAGGAAATGGGAGAAATATATAAAGTGGCATCATCATAACAAAACCAAGGATATACCAAATTTAAATTCACAATGACTGAACCCAATCATAGACAAGAGGAAGAGTATTCTGAGAGTCAATACAATCCAGTGGCTAAGGATAAAATAGAATGGTTGAGATCAGGTAGTGTAAGGACACAGGTCTGAAACTGACTCCATGAGACAATAGAAGGGCACACGCTGCCCAAGGAAGAAGGGACCACCCTTGTAACCCCCAATCAAGAAAGGCCAGCTAACACCTTTAACATTTCTAAGGGCAGGCCTAAAGATGGAGGTTATAAGATAATCACCTATTGCTTAAGACTAGTCACACCCTGCATGAGGGTCCTAATCATGCCCTACGTGAGGATCCTGGGCCCACTCTGTGATTGGTCAATACTCTAAATGTTGTGATTGGCTCCCACTATGTATGATTAAAGTTACTGCCAGTATTGATAGAGGGTAGGATTGGATCGCTGTGCCTGTGTCGCCATTTCCTGTAACACCCCTTTCCTAAAAAAGCCCCTACCCTGCCATGTTGGAAGCTTGCTCCACGTGGATCCAGTGTGTTGGTGGAGTCTGTGAGCCCGAGCTTATAAGCCCGTAATAAAGCCCTTTGTTTTTGCATGCATGACTCAGTCTCCCTGGTAGTCTCTGGTTTTGGGGGGCAATATTGGAAACTTGGGTATTACAGTAGCAGATATGAAATGGAATCTCAATCCATCTTATCCTCAGCTGATTGACACTGGGAAAGTTATTTAACTTCTCTGAGCCTCAGTTTCCTCTTTTATGGAATATGGAAACTCTTTTAAGAATAAAAACAAATTTCCTGAATACAATTTCATTATAGATAGTCTATAACAGGTGTCCAGTCCATAATAACTGAACTGAAAAAGCTTAGCTTCCCAAATAAAAAATAGTTATATGCTGAATGTCATGAGCACCATCTGAAGGCACACACACGACTTGTGTTTTTCCACGATATCAGTTTTATTAGATCATAAAGTAAAATTAATCATAATTACAAAGCAGGTTCAGGATTCCAAAGTCAATGACATTTCGCCATGTGATTAAACTTGGCTGCTAACACAGCACAGAGAGCAGAACATAAGACAAGCCACACAACAAACAAGATAACGAGCCAAACGTGAAGTCAGTCTGTGGGCTCGAAGTAGAGATAAGGCCTCAGACTGGTCCGGGTCAGCTCCCGGCACTTACTCCCTATTATATTCAAGCAGGGAAGGATCTCAGTTCTGTTCAGAGATCAATCAGGCAGAGCCTTTGGCGGCGCAGCCTTTTTTTAAGTGGTCAGACATAGAGGGGTCACGTTTGAAGAGTCTGACAGTTTGCGGCAAAAATCCTCCTTTTTTTAAAGGGATTTAGTCAATCTTGGGCCCCTGCAGACCTCCTCTACTTCTGCTTGTTATCAGTTCTGGAGTGTCAGCTGATGCTGGCCCTGGCCATATCTCCTAGCTGCAGTCCCTGTAACTGCTTGCGTCATTGCTTGACACAGGTCCTTGTTTGACGCAGCCTCCTGCTTGACATGAGAGACTCCATTTTGCCCCTACAATAACTTATACAGCGAACATAGTAGAGGGAAGCAGGATTGATGAGCAGTAGAGATGTTGAAGAAGACAGACTGAAAGAATATCATTTGTACTTGACAATTAGAACGCCTGTTATCAGAAAGGTTATTGATTATGGTGGCTGTTGAAAGAGGCAGTAAGAAGAGAGGGCGTGAATGGGGAACCTTACAGTCGGATCGAGCCATGCTGCTTACTGTTACAGAGAGAGTAGGGTACAAAAATAGATAAGTCAGGATATGTAGACTGTAATCACTGCTACTTATGGAATTAAGGAAGTAACATGTATGAGGTTTGGCCTAAAGAGAAATCTCAACAAACAAGATTTTTCAGCTCTTCTCCCACCTTTTCAGATAGAGATTTTAAGGCACAGAAAGTTATAACCGTGGACTCTTGATTAATATAAATCTTGACAACATCCAGCCAACTTCTGGGGGTAAGATATCTATGTACAGCCTTGCTGCCTAGCATGGCCCCTGGTACATAATTCATGCTTAGGAAAGAAAGAATTCTTTCACTTTTCTTTCTTATATTTATTCAACAAATATTCATTTAGCATTGACTGAGTGTCTGGAGATATGTTAGGTGAAAGATAGAAAATAAGTGGGATGCAGATTTTCTTCACACATACATCACTCTAGTGGCTGATGTATGTTTTGAAATACTATTAGCTCGGGCTCCCAATACTAAAGTTTGGATGATTAATTTTGTGAAAAATACTTTCTCGGGAAAATGACATTTAAAATGCATCTTGGAAGCTGATTGGAAATTCATGAAAGAGAAAGACAAAGAGATTATTCCACTAAGAAGGAATCGCAAAAACAAGTCCCGAGATGAAGAGGCAGTTTATTATTCATTTGAACTCTGCTCCCATGTGATTATTTACAAACCATGAGATACTTGCAGATTTATTTGTGATATTGGGATTCTGATGACATTTTTGTCACCTTTTAACTATTTAGATATTTCAGTACTGATGGAATGCTATAAATACCAATACTGCATCTAGCTGCACCTTTTATGTCTTTCTAAAATTTAATGAAAAATTAGGTTTTCAGGAAAAATCATTACTGTGTTGCATAACATGTATCTGATGACTCAACACTCTACATTCAATCATTCATCGTCTGTAATGTGAAATATAAATTTTAAGACAAATCACTAATGATAATTAAGAGAAACTAATTTTAGCAGATATGGTGTGCAGTGTCCTTTATCCCAATGTGCACACACACATGATAACACCAAGAGATTATACTGAGATGGAATGTAGGCAAAAGGGTGAAACATAGGATTTGGGGCTTGAGACCTTAAATTTTAAATAATCAATTATTGTCTGATCTTGTTAAGATTCTTATATTATTATATACCTAGTCCTAATAATGACATGAAAATCTTCACTGGCTTTGTTAATTGTAAGTAAGAAAAAAAAAAAGGTTATCACTAGAGACTTACAGAGAACTACTAAAGTATTAACCATCTCCTGCAACAAAATCGGAATACAAATGAAGAGACCTGGGTTTCACTTAGATCTGAAACTTTATTTCCGCAAGATACAATAAACAATTGCTTTATTTGTGAATAAAAAAAGACACTGAACCAGGTTTTTGGGTCAGAGGCCTCATTTGAGAATCTAATGAAAGCTGAAGACATTATGTCTTTCAGTTGCCCTTATTTTTGCTTTAAATTTGTGTTTTCTCAAAGTATTTTTGGTATTCAGGAGCAAATAATTTTCATACCACAGAAGGGCCTATCCTATTCTGGTGATTTGACTCTGAACATGTTTTCTTTAAGTTTTGGCCATCTCTGATGGATGTTGCTCTGGTGAACAGCGGAAAGGGACTAGGGTCTAGAAAGTGAACAAGGATTCATCTCATTCTCAGATATATAGAATTTTACCATTTTCAGGAAGCAATAGTTTTTTTTAATTTTTTTAAATTTATTTTTGAGAGACAGAGAGAGACAGTACAAGCAAAGGAGGGTCAGAGAGAGGGAGACATAGAATCAGAAGCAGGCTCTAGGCTCTGAGCCCAATGCGGGGCTTGAACCCACAAACCATGAGATCATGCATGACCTGAGCCGAAGCCAGATGCTTAACCGACTGAGCAACCCAGGCTCCCCAGGAAGCAATCGTTTTTAAATCAATCCTATTGTTGGAGCCCCTGGGTGGCTCATTTGGTTAAGCCACTGACTTGATTTCAGCTCAGGTCATGGTTCATGAGTTGGAGCCCCACACTGGGTTTCATGTTGACATTGCAAAGCTTGATTGGCATTTATCTCTCTTTACCTCCCTCCCTTTCTCCCTCTCAGCCCTTCCACCACTCATGCTCATGCTCTCTCTCAAAAAATAAACATGAATTTTTTTAATGAAAAAATAAGTGCTATTTTTTATAGACCTATTCAGGTAAATTATTTTAACAGACATATATTGTGCAACTTTTAGGCTGATGTTTTTTAATCTCAACACTGTAAATATTTCATTCCACTCTCCTCTTCCTTGTGTGGTTTCTAAAAATAAGTATGCATATCCCTATCTTTGTTTCTGTACAATTAAGATGTTTTCTTTGTTTCTTTCTTTTGTCTCTCCCCCTTCCCCCAGGCTTCTTACAAGACTTTTCTATATTTTTGATTTTCTTTAGTTTGAAAATAGTATACTTAGGTATTATTATTTTTTAAATTTATCCTGTTGGTGTTCTCTGAGCTTTCTGGATCTGTGGTTTAGTATCTGACATTAATTTGAGGGAAACACTTGGTCATTATTATTTCAAATATTCCTTCTGTTCCTCTATCTCTTTCTTCTGTTGCTAGTATTCTCATTATGTGTACCTGACACCTTTTGTTTTGTTTCAGCTCTTGGATATTCTGTTCTGAGTTTTTGTTGTTGTTGTTTTTATTGGTTTGTTGTTGTTGTTGTTGTTTTTTTTTGCCTTCAGTCTTTGTTTGCTTTTCGGTTTTAGAGGTTCGTATTGAGATATTCTCAAGCTAAGAGTTTCTTTCCTCAGCCGTGTCCAGTCTGCTAATAAGCTTATCAAATGCATTCTAAATTTCTGTTAAGGTGCCTTTTCACTGTAGCATTTCTTTTAGGTCCTTTCTTAGGATTTACATTTCCCTGCTTAACTGCTGGTTTGTTCTTGCGTGCTGTCTGTTCGTTGGAGTCCTCAGCATGTTAATCACAAGTGTTTAAAATTCCTGGCCTGATAATTTGAACATCTCTGCCATGTCTGCTTCTGATAATTTGTCTCTTCAAACTGTGTTTGTTTTGTTTTCCGATTTTTAGCTTGCTTTGTAATTTTTTTTCTTGATGGCCAGACTGGATGTGCTGTCTGAAGGAAACTGTTGCAAATAGGCCTTTGATAATGTGATGGTCACGGGGAGGGAAAGGGGTCTACAGTCCTATAATTAGATCTCTGTCTTTTACTGAGCCTGCGCCCCTGGGTGCAGTGCCCCTGCACTTCACAGGTGCTTCCCAGTCTCTTTCTCCCTGTTGAGGTGTAACAGGAACGCTGGAGTTGTCTGGCCTTGAGTATTTCCCTTCCCCAGGTCAGTTAGGCTCTGATAATACCCCAACAGGTTAGGCTCCAATTAACTAGTTTCCCCTGAAGGCAGCCCCTGTTAAGAACAACAGAGTACATGGAGTGTTTCAAAATGGTTCCTCTCCTGGCTCCTTACTAGAAGCGTGAGGGGATTTTCCTCAGATATTTACTGTGGGAACCTGGCTGACCTCCTGGGGGTAAATTCTCCATATTGTGGGGCCCTCTATGACTGGGTCCCCACTGGAATTTCTAACGCTCAGAGTTGCCCCTACTGTGCTTCCAGCACTTTGACAGTGCCATTTGGGTCTTCCTAACAAAGCACACTTCCTGGAGATCGCTGCTCCAGGAAGCCTGCATTTGCCGGTCCATCTCTTCAGATTTTGGGAGCTGCAGTTTGCCCTGTCTCTTTTCCTCTTTTCTGGTTTCAAAAGGAGTTGTTGGTTTTTCAGTCTCTTCAGTTTTTCACTTGTTAGAACAGAACAGTGACTTCCAAGCTCCTTATGTGGCACTGGAAACCAGAAGTCCATTTACACAACTTGTGTGCCCCACAGACTTCTCCATGCTCTAGGGGTGAAGTGGTGAGCGAACACAGCTGGGTTCAGATCCTCTGAGAGAGGAAGAACTAAGGATGCGTGTGAGCAGATACTGCTGTGTATATAACAGATCCCAGCTTCTCTCTCTACCCCCTACAAATAATTCTGAATTTTCTTGGAAACATCGCAAAACACTTGGACATATTGATGTACAGAAAATTGTAAGCTGCGCTGGGAAACGGATTCTTGTTTCAATGCTGCTTCTTACTGGTTATGTGACTTTGGGTGGAACTCTTGGCCTCTCTGATCCTCATTTTGTTACTAGGGACAACTGGAATCGTATCTTTCCTCATGGATGTTTAATTTCAAAAGAAAAAGAACTTGAGTAGAAACACTTTGAAGTCTCTAGGGGCCTAAAGAAAGGTAAGCTAGGACTCTAGTTTCTGGAAATTGTTTTGTAAGTGACATTAGCATTTTTAAATGACCATCTGATTAAAAATAATTTTGCATTTAATCCTGGCTACTTCAATATCATGTCCGTAGGCATGTTTTGATTTACATAGTATTATGCAGAGCTTTGCAGCTGTTTAAATATAATCCAGTCATGCCTCCAACAAGTGTGACTAAGGGCAGAGATTTTCATGGTTAGCAAGTTTATTTAAAGATCATTAAAAAGACCCTTCTCCTATGATCGTTGACCAGTGATGTTCTGAAAATCTTCAGTCAAGACCTGATTCTGAAATCGTTTTCATGTTGTGCCACTTTGTTTGCCTGAGCTGTGCTGCAAAAATCCCTCCTGACAGTCCAACATCAAAGGAAACAATGTTGTTTCCTTAAGCAAAAAGGACAGAGCTGTGGCTGCCCAGGCTTTACAAGTGCCAACAGCGTTTCTTTCTAAAGTACCTGCTGTTACACATCAGCCTCAGCTGGCAAAGGACACAGACAATGACAGCAATTTTTTTTATTATTATTCCTTTCCAGTGTGTGAAAGCAGGGTCATGAATTTTATACAGAGAGCATTAATTTATGGCACGCAGACAAGCACTTGCTTCCTTAACCTCCAGACTCATGAATCGTAAATATTACTGTGGAAGTTAAGAGAACAAGTAGCTGCGATAGAAAGTAATTGACAGGCAAAACCAGAGAAAGAACTCCGTTTGGAAGGTATTCGCTATCACAGAGCACTGGATGTGAAGCAGAAAATGAGATCTGCACAGTCAGAAAGAAAACTAGTTACAATGGTCTTGCTCATCTTTTTATCATATCCATCCACCTAGTTTTGTTTTCTGTCATTTCTCTAATCTCATTTGACCTCTGAGAAGAAAACCTAATTCTTAAAAATTCTATACGTGGTTTATACAGGCAAACCTTGATCAACAATGCTAATTTTGCCCTCATCTCTCTATAGAGTGCATGTATACAGTAAGTACTTACTTTGGTTCCTGTTGTGAGGTTCTGGTGATGAGTTTAACCTCAGAAACTTCCAAGTTTTTCTTATCAGTCTTAGTCAAAGGCTGTGTTGTCTTTCATTCTTAATGCTTTATGCAGATATCACATTTATCTCATGAACTTTGAGTTAAAATCGTGCCCCAAATCAAAGTGCTAGCCATGCCCCAGGTTTGAAATCTTTCATTGATCGGCTCCTGTCTATGTCGCCATTCTCTTTGGGGGAGCTCAGACCTCCTGCTCACAACAGAATTGGACGCTCTTCATCAAAACTGCACGTACTTCCGTGGTTCTTTTTTATTACGTTCTAATCTTTTGTTCGTTTTCCTCCTCAGACAACTTTATGCTTTGGGAGTTCTCAAGTCTTCTTCTAGGTCTTCTTTCTTGTTCCAGGAATTCTCTTTAATTAAGTTCCCTTTGCAGCCGCTCCAAACAATTGTAGGTTAGAAAACTTAAAATAATCTTCTCATTTCCTCTGAAAGAAACAAGGATTAATTTGTCCTCCTTTGGAAACAGGGAATGAAATATTTATTTCTTTTATTTTTATTTGAAAGTTGGAGCGGTAATAAAATTCCTATCATAAAAATGTCAATGCCGTTCGTGTTGTTATTACTGCCATTATTGATAAATCTGGATCTGTCGGCTTCTATAAAAATAGATTTCTTTTCTTGATGGTGGCAAAAGAGAAATGAGAAAATGCCCCTCTGTCTCTTGTAAGCAATACTACTGTCTGGAAAAGTCTGGCCATATATTAAAGGCTGAACTCACAGAATTTCTGTTGCTCAAAAATTCTTCCAAGCTGCTTCTCACATTGCTCTGTGTTTTTCTTGAGATGACATGGTCTCTTCACTGTTATTCGAATTGTTAGAGCTTGGTGATGCTTTCTTCTTTTTGATTTTCCTGTGAAATAGGAAACAAAATATGTACGCATTACTTGCGAATATATCCAACTGCTTAAGAAGGGCCTGTCTTTCTCTTTATGCGGTAAACCGCCCATGACACCACCACTGTAAGGACGCAGGTCTGAATTCGGCTTCTCAGAATCATTAGACAATAGAAGGGCACACAGGGCCCAAGGAAGGAGGGACAACCCTTGTAACACCCAATTAGGAAAGTCCAGCTAACGCCTTTAACATTTTTAAGGGCAGGCCTAAAGATAGAAGCTATAGATAATCACCTGTTGCTTAAGGCTAGTCACGCCCTACGTGAGGGCCCTGGGCCCACTCTGTGATTGGTCAATACTCTAAATGTTGTGATTGGCTCCCACCAAAAGTATTGATGTATATAGTTACTGCCAGTATTGATAGGCGATAATGATTGAACCCCTGTACCTGTGTCACAATTTCCTGTAACTCCCCCTTCCCAAACCTGTAAAGGCCCTACCCTGCCTTTGTTCGGGGCTCTCTGCATGGATCCACTGAGCTGGTAAAGTCTGTGAGCCTGAGTTTAGGCCCCGGCGAGCCTAAGCCCGTAATAATAAAGCCCTTTGCTTTTGCATGCGTGACTCGGTCTCCTTGGAGGTTTCTGGTTTTTGGGAAGAGAGTGAAAACTTGGGCATAACACCACCACCACTGGCGGATTATTTACTCCCTGTTCTTGTAGATGTCCTTTTGCCTCTCCTCAAATTTATTTATAAACAATGTAAGATACAATGTTTTATTTCCTTATTTTTGATGTGGAGTGGGCCGTCTGGCTAATTCCATATTTCTAAACAAGACACAGTTAATTTGCCTCACATTGCCAGTATGGTTCAAACAAATTTAGAATGAACTCTGAGGACTTAAGAGATTATGAGGGAAATGCGTTGGATATTTGAACAAAATAATGTAAACATAAAAATGATGTCTATATCCAAGAGTTTTTCCATCTTTCTCTTCCCCCTAACCTCCTTTTACCCACCTTCACCCCGGGCAATGATCTGCCACCTTCTCTTTATCCTGACTGCAGGATGCAGACATAGGTCCAGTGTTACCCCGGGGAACAATGTGGCTAAAAGAGGCTGCAGGGTTACTCTCTCTCTTCCTGAACCTTGACCTTGGCTCAGCTGTGCAGATGTCTAAATTCTGTGTCTCAGCAAGAGCTAGGGAAATATAGCTGAGCCTCTGGTTATCCTCACAGGGTGGATGTAATGACATCAGTGTCAGCTTTGCTCTTTGGCTAACATAGAATTTTGTGCATCCGAGTGAAACTAAATTCCTGCTGGTCTTTCTTTTCTCCTCCAAAGCAAGCAGGAAGCTTATCTGTCCAGTTGCCCAATGACAGTGCCTTCATTCAAGTTCTTACAGGCACTTTTACAATCCACTCGTCTCTTTCTCCCTGGATCTATAATCCATTTTTTATCCTGCTATCATTCATCCCACAGGGTGAATTGCAAGCTCATTAGTGCGATGAGGAAGGTCCATTTTAATTTGGCACTGACTTCTCTTATCCTGTACCTACCAACACCCCAGGCTTCTATGACTGATTTACAAACACCATACAGGTCTCATTCTTCACTCTCATTCCTATGTGCCCTGTGTCTGTAATGCATTTTCTCAACGTGCCCTTTCAGTGAACCCTCGCTTGCCTTCAAGATTCAGATTAGTTATTAGTTGTTCTGAAAATTCTTTCCTGAAATTCTGTATTTCCATCTCAGGTGGCGTTAGATGAGCCTCTGACTCCACACAAATGTAAACCAAGATATAATTATATTATGACATTTATCACATACTATTGTAAATGTTTCTCTGCTATAGCAATATCCATTTTATTGTGGGCAATAAAAAAAGAATGTCTCTTTTTAAAAAATCTTTACATCCACAGAGTTACACTGGTGCTTGCAACACTAGGGCTACTAAGTAAATCTTATTCGAATTCACAGAAGATAGCACATCAATTGCACCAAGAATTTGGTTGTCTTATATTTCAGCCAATTTTTTCTGCAGTAACAAAAGAACTTGCAAATTTCAATAGCTTACGAACAACAGAATTTATTTTTACTCCCATAGCCTTTGGATGACTAGAAGTCGGCTGTGTCTGCTGCAAGTCTATTGAGCTCTGTCGGCCTGTGATCAGCTGACTCACATGTTCCCCCATTCTAGAACTTGGGTTAACGGAGCAGCTGCTGCCTGTAACATGCCTCTCTCATGGCAGAACACGATTAATGATAGAAAAAAAGATGCATTTAATTTTTTTTAGGTTTTATTTATTTACTTTGAGTGAGATAAAGACAGTGGGAGGGGCAGAGAGAGAAGGAGACAGGGAATCCCAAGGAAGCTCCAGGTTGCCAGCACAGAGCCGGATGTGGGGCTCAAACTCTTGAACTCATGAAACTGTGAGATCATGACCTGAGCTGAAACCAAGAGTCAATGCTTAACCAATGGAGCCACCCAGGCACAGGTGCGTTTTAACATGTAAATAGATGCATTTTAAAGTTTCAGTTCATATCTGGCATATTGTCACTTTGACTCATATTCTGTTACCTTAATCAGCTCATGTGACTGAGATTCATAACAATGAGTTGAGGATGTAACTCCTGTAGAAGGAGCAGTGTATAACAAAACAATAAAGGGGGAAAGTGTATATATTATATATGTGTATAATATATAATACATATTATATATACATGTTACAAATAAACACACACACATGCATATCTCAGAGATACTGTAGGTTTAGTTCCAGACCATCAGTATAAAGTAAATATTGCAGTAAAGTGAGTCAAATTAATTTTTTGGTTTCCTGGTACACATAAAAGTTATAGTTACACTACATTGTACTCTATTAAGTCTGCAACAATAGTACTATGTCCAAAAAAGTGTATATACCTCAGTTAAAATACTTTATTGCTAAAACTTACTAATCATCTGAACTTTCAGCAAGTTGTAATCCTTTTGCTGGTGGAGGGTCTTATCTTGTTGCTGATGGCTGCTGACTGATCAGGTGGGTGATTGCTGAGGAGAGGCAGTGGCAGTTTCTTAAAATAAGAAAACAATGAGGGGCCCCTGGGTGGCTCAGTTGATTAAGTGTCCAACTCTTTTTTTTTAATTTTTTTAATGTTTTATTTATTTTTGATACAGAGAGAGACAGAGCATGAGAGGGGGAGGGGCAGAGAGAGAAGGAGACACAGAACCAGAAGCAGGCTTCAGGCTCTGAGCTGTTATAACAGAGCCTGACGTGGGGCTCGAACCCACGAACGTGAGATCTGACCTGAGCCGAAGTCGGAGGCTTAACCAACTGAGCCACCCAGGCGCCCCAAGTGTCCAGCTCTTGATTTCAGTTCAGGTCATGATTTTACTATCTGTTGGGTCAAGACCCATGTCGATCTCTGCAGTGCTAGGCACTCAGCCTGCTTTGGATTTTCTTCCTCTCTCTCTCTGCCCCTCCTCTGCTCGCTCACTCTCTCTCTCTCTCTCTCTCTCCCCCAAAATAAATAAATAAACTTAAAAAATAGAAAAACAGGGGCACCTGGGTGGCTCAGTAGGTTAATGGTCTGGCTTTGGCTTAGGTCATGATCTCACAGTTCCTGGGTTCGAGCCCCACATCAGGCTCTGTGCAGGCAGCTAGCTCAGATCCTAAAGCCTGTCTTCAGATTCTGTATCTCCCTCTCTCTCTGACCCTCCCCTGCTCATCTCTCTCTCTCTCTCTCTCTCTCTAAAATAAATAAAAACAGGTAAAAAAATTTATAAAAAAATTAAAAAGCAATGGAATTTGCCACATTCCTTGACTCTTCCTTTCACAAACAATTTCTCTGTAGCATTCAAAGCTGTTTGACAGCATTTTACACACAGTAGAACCTCTTTCAAAATTGGAGTCAATCCTCTGAAACTCTGCTATTGCTTTATCAATTAAGTTCATATAATATTCTAAATCATTTGTTGTCATTTCAGCAATCTTCACAGAACCTTTACCAGAAATAGATTTTATCTCAAGAAATAACTCCTCATCCGTTCAAGTTGCATCATGAGATCACAGCATTCAGTCTCATCTTCAGACTCGGCTTCTAATTCTAGTTCTCTTACTGCTATTTCCACCACATCTGCAGTTACTTCCTCTATTGAAGGCTTGAATCCTTCAGAGTTGCCCATGTGGGTTGGAATCAACTTCTTACAAACTCTTATTAATATAGATATTTAGACCTTTTCCCAAGAATTATTAATGTTCTTAATGACATCTAGAATGGTGAACTATTTCTAGAAGGCTTTCAACTTACTTTTCCCAGATCCATCAGAGAAATCACTGTCTATGGAAGCTATAGCCTTAAAAAAATCTTTTTAAAATAAATTTGAAACTTGAAATCATTCCTTGACCAACTTATGGACTGAGGAATGGAATTTGTGTTAGTAGGCATAAAAACAACATGAATCTTCTTGAACATCTCCATCAGAGCTCTTGGGTGCAAGTGCATTATAAATGAGCAGTAATATTTTTAAAGGAATCTTTTTCCTGAGCAGTAGGTCTCAAAACGGGGCTGAAGATATTCAGTGAGCCCATGTGTTTTTTTTTTTTTATACGTTATTGTCAAATTGGTTTCCATACAACACCCAGTGCTCTTCCCCACAAGTGCCCTCCTCCATCACCACCACCTCTTTCCCCCCCTCCCCCTTCCCCTTCAACCCTCAGTTCATTTTCAGCATTCAGTAGTCTCTCAAGTTTTGCATCCCTCTCTCTTCCCAACTCTCTTTCCCTCTTCCCCTCCCTCTGGTCCTCCATTAGGTTTCTCCTGTTTTCCTGTCAAACCTATGAGTGCAAACATATGGTATCTGTCCTTCTCTGCCTGACTTATTTCGCTTAGCATGAGCCTCAAGGTCCATCCACTTTCCTACAAATGGCCATATTTATTTTTTTCTCATTGCCATGTAGTACTCCATTGTATATATACACCACATCTTCTTGATCCACTCATCAGGTGATGGACATTTAGGCTTTTTCCATGTTTTGGCTATTGTTGACATTGCTGCTATGAACATTGGGGTACATGTGCTCCTATGCATCAGCATTTCTGTATCTCTTGGGTAAATCCCTAGCAGGGCTATTGCTGGGTCATAAGGGAGTTCTATGGATAGTTTTTTGAGGAACCT
>PJEM01012096.1:0-27775 GCA_004023845.1 Helogale parvula
CTAATGGAGGACCGGGGGGAGGGGAAGAGGGAAAGAGAGTTGGGGAGAGAGAGGGATGCAAAACTTGAGAGTCTGTTGAATGCTGAAAATGAACTGAAGGTTGAAGGGAAAGGGGGAGGGGGGAAAGAGGTGGTGGTGATGGAGGAGGGCACTTGTGGGGAAGAGCACTGGGTGTTGTATGTAAAACAATTTGACAATAAAATATTATGGAAAAAAAAAAAAGAAAGAAATGAGGTGTTTTCACTGGGCTTCCTTAGAGACCCCACCAGTGCCAATGACCAGTCTTCTAGAGAAGAAGTCTGCCACTGTCCTTGGGGCATTAATGGAGGTAAGGATGGGACCCAGAATTGTGGCAGTCAGATCCTCACACCCCATGCAGAAATCTCCTTGATGGAATCTCTGAAGGGGACAGACAGAGGCTTGATACAGCAATAGCATATGTACTGGGTGCTAAGAACAGACTCTGCAAAGCACGTCATCATCTCCGTCTCACAGGAGAAGACACTCAAGCTCAGCAGGCTTAGGTGCAGCTCGAGAAGGAGGTCAGTGGTGGAGCCACATGGTCACTCCCTGGGCTACACTTTCCACCAGAACACAGTGCTGCCCCCAGCTGCTGGTGACAGCTCCCACTACTACAATGAGGGAAGAGCTGGTCAACATTGAGCCCACCTGCTGACTGGGGGCCGGCACTCTTTGACCACATGTGTATGTGCAAAATCAAGGGTGTCTTCAGAACTTTCTTCTCTTTCTGATGTACCAGAAACCTCAGTCAGGCCTTCTGGAAACATCCTCCCAGTTAGCCTGTCAGTGGCGGAACTCCGTGTGGCTCTGTATGTCTCTTCCCAGGGCGGCCACCATGCTTCCTGCACTGCATGCCAGCTTGCAGCCCCGCGGTAAGCAGTGTATGATCGTCCCCCACACTCTGCATTCACTTGTGCCTCTGCTCATAGAACCCCAATTTCCTCCAGGCCAGCATTTCCTAAACTCAAATCATCTGCATAACCCCCTCACATCTTTTGCTGTGTCTGTGTGCCACCTATACATTTACTGATTTAATATTCTTTAATCTGCCCTTGCGATGAGCCAGAAAACCAGGGTTGAAATCCCAACTCTGCCGTTTACCGGCTTTGTGTTGGACACGTTCCTGGCCCTCTCTGTGCCTCAGTTTCCTAATCTGCATAACAGAGATAATCAAAGTAACTACTTCAGAGGGTTGTTGTGTGGACTAAATGAGGTACTGTCAATAAAGCCTTAGAACAGCACCTAGCACACAGTAACCACTCAGTTAAGTGTTAGCTACCCTTGTCATTACTTTTATCCAAAAAGGAAATTTTATATTCCTACCATAAATGGAAAAAGCAGTACGGCTTATACCACAAAGAGAGAGGAGTTATAAAAATAAATGAGAACACTTATTAACACTATCGATTGCCTGACAAAGGCTCCAGGCTCAAGACTTACTCTCATTTTGGTCAAGAAGGGAGACAGGCCAGGGTCTGAAAGATGTTGAAGGCACAGTCAGTTCAAGCCAGGGTGAACAACTTGTCCTTAGTTGCCTGGGGCCTCTGATTTTAGCACTGAAAATCCCATAGCCCCCCTCATTCCCTGCCTACATCAGATGGAGGCTTTCTTCTTCATGGAAGGACTAAAAATAACTCACAAGGAAATAACATTCTTGTGATGTGAGTTCGTGTGTTTAGGGCTGAGTCAGTGTCCCACTTATTATTATCTTGCAGAATAAGCCACACCTTGGGCCACACCACCACAAACCTGCCTCTGAAAGCTGGGTTTCTAAATGTCATACATGTACAGATAAGCCATCCTGTGTATACCACTGAGGCAGTCCCCAAAGAAAAATCACATTCATAAGTACCCAACAAGAGGAATAGTGATCAAACCATGGCATGGCTAAAATTATATTATACAACCACTGAAAAATCATGTTTTGAAGTATCTTTACTGGCATGGAAAATGATGCATAGGGGCACATGTATCCCAATGTTTATAGCACCACTGTCAACAATAGCCAAATCATGGAAAGAGCCTAAATGTCCATCAACTGATGACTGGGTAAAGAAGATGTGGATTATATATACAATGAAATACTACGTGGCAATGAGAAAGAATGGAATCATGCCATTTGCAGCAACGTGGATGGAACAGGACGGTATTATGCTGACTGAAATAAGTCAGTCAGCGAAGGACAGATACCATATGTTTTCACTCATATGTGGATCTTTAGAAACTTAACAGAAGACCATGGGGGAATGGAAGGGGGGAAAAGTAGTTACAAATAGAGAGGGAGGGAGGCAAACCACAAGAGACTCTTAAATACAGAAAATAAACTGAGGGTGGATGGGGGGTTGAGAGAGAGGGGAAATGGGTGATGGGCATTGGGGAGGGCGCTTGTTGGGATGAGCACTGGATGTTGTATGTAAGCCAATTTGATAATAAATTATATTTAAAAACATGATGACAATAGAATGTTCAGTTAAAAGCAGACTAAGATGTCCTTCAGTGAATGGATAAATAAACTGTGGTACATCAAGACAGTAGAATATTATTTGGTGCTAAAAAGAATGAGTTATCAAGCCATGAAAAGACATGGAGTGAGGCACTTGGGTGGCTTAGTTAGTTAAGCGTCTGACTGGCTCAGTTCATGATCTCATGGTTCATGAGGTTGAGCCCCACATTGGGCTCTGCACTGACAGTGCTTGGGATTCTCTCTCTCCCTCTCTCTGTGTACTTCCCCCAGTCACTCACTCTCTCTATATCAAAATAAATTTTATTTTATTTTATTTTTAATGTTTGTTAATTTTTGAGAGAGAGAGACAGAGTACTAGCAGGGGAGGGACAGAGAGAGTGGGAGACACAGAATCTGAAGCAGGCTCCAGGCTCTGAGCTGTCAGCACAGAGCCCAATGCGGGGCTCAAACTCATGAATGGTGAGATCATGACCTAAGCAGACTCCAGATGCTTAACCAACTGAGCCACCCAGGCATCTCTGAAAATAAATTTTTTTTAAATTAAAAAAAAGAACAAAAGACATAGAGGAAACTTAAATGCATATTACTAAATGAAAGGAACCAGTCTGAAAAGGCTACATACTATATGCTTCCAACTAGATTATTTCTGGAAAAAATGAAACAAACTATGGAGACAGTAAAAACATCAGGGGTTGGAATTGGGAGGAGGGTAAGTAGGTAGAGCACAGGGGATCTTCTGGGCAGTGAAACTACCCTGCATGACACTCTAATGGTGGACACATGCCCTTGTACATTTGCCTAAACCCGTAGAATGATTAACATCAAGAGTGAAGGTAAACTATGGACTTTGGGTGATGATGATGTGTCATGAATTGTAACAAATGAACCTCTCTGGTGGGGGGTGTTGATAATGGGGGAGGCTGTGCATGGGTGAGGCCGGGTATATGGGAAATCTCTGTTCCTCCCTCTCAATTTTGCTGTGAACCAAAACTGCTCTAGAAAACTTAAATCTTTTTTTAAAAAATCTAAAGCAGACCACAAAACCACATATAGTAAGATCTTAGTTTTATAAAATACAAAGAAATACACTGGCATATTAATAATATTTATTTCTGAGTGACAGGATTCGGGGGGGGTTATTTCTTCTTATTTACTTCTGTATTTCTTTTTTTTTCTGTGTTTATTTATTTATTTTTTTAGAGAGCAAGCATGCACAGGGGAGGGACAGAAAGAGAGAGGGGGACAGACAGAATCCCAAACAAGCTCTGCACCGTCAGCACAGAACCCGACGTGGGGCTTGAACTCACAAACCATGCGAACATAGCCTGAGCTGAAATCAAGAGTCAATCCTTAACCGACTGAACCATCAAAGTATCCCCGTATTTCTTATTTATACTTATTTCCATATTTCCAGGAAATTTTAGCATGGATCATTTATTATAAGGGAAAATGAATAAAAATTATACATAAAATAGTACTAGGAAGAAAATAACCAGAACTGAATCAGCCGAGCTTTTGAAAACCATTTTTTACAGCTGTGGCCCCCTGGGAGGGAGGTTTCCTGGCTGACTGACTGTCACCTGCTTTCCTTCTCCTCTGGAGAAAGCCCTTTCAGAGAAGGCAGGTTTGTGCAGGGTTACGGGCTCACGTTGCCTCTGCATCCCATCCAGTGAGGCTGCCCTAGGCTGTCACCTGGACCTCAGGCTCCGGCCTCCAGGGCAAATACAATATCCCTTGCCCTCTTTTCTTGATTTTTCCATCATGTGGACTGTGGCACTTGATAACTTCCCCCAGATGCATGTTACTAACTAGAGGCAGGGTGGCATCGAACACAGGAAGTCTGCACTTTGGACCCAAGCAGCCTCAGCCGGAATCCCTGCTCACCACCTACAGGCTCTGTAGCCTTGGCTACATTACTTCGTCTCTTCCCACCACAGCGACCTCGTCTGTATTGTGAAGATTAAACAGAATAACATTCTCACACAGATCCTGTCACAAGCATCTCATGTGGGACTTCATTTACATCAACTTTCTCTCCTCCTTCCTTTTACATTTACTACACAAGAACTCAGTTCTCTCTCTCCCTCCCATTGATTCAGAGAGCTTCCCATGTGGCAGGGGCAACAGATGGCCTCCAGAAGCTCTCCTTCCCACCCATCCAGGTCTCTGCTCCCCCTAGGTCAGAACTCCTCAGCTGACTGCCGAGCGACAGAGAGAATGGCTGAGTGGCAGGCTGGTGGCTCCTTGGAGAGGTGGCCAGGGTGGGAAGAGATGGCTAACTTGAGACCCCCACCTTGCCAGGCTAAAAGAATCTGATCATCAGGTATGCATACACAATAAACCAGGGCCCTGTTTAACAGGAACACACTTTGTGAGCATTATGCCTATTTCTTCATAAGGAAAACAAATTGATCCTTGAACACTCAGTACCTCCCAGCATCATTCTGGGTACAGGCACACAGTGGAGAATGAGGCAAGGTCTCAACCCTCACAGGGCTCAGTCTCCTGTCCTGCTGGAGGTGTTGGCTACATCCATCCACCTTCATTACCAAGATGGGAAGGAAAGAGGCAGGGACGTTGGAGAAGTTGAGAACCGTGCTTATGGTTCAGCCCACCAAGCAACGCATCCAGCTTCCTCTCATGGAGACTCAGAACCCCTCACCCTGAAGCCATGAGCACATTGGTCTGCCTGAGAATCAGTGCCAAGAAGAAGGCATTACATGGCACTAACTCATCACAATACTAAATTGCCTGCTCTGTCACTGGGTGCCTGGGTGACTTTGGACAAGTCATTTAACATCCCCTGGTCCTTGTGTCCTCCCTGTAAAGTTGGGCAAAGACAACGTCCCTCATAGCACTAATGAGGAGAGCACAAGAAGTCATGTGCGTAAAGCCTGAGGCAGAGCATCAGGAGACAGTCGGGGCTCCCCCACCGCCCTATCAGAAGCAGTGCCCAGCGGAGATGAATAGAGCATAGAGGTTAAGAGCAGAGCCTGCAGAAACAGGCTGCGTGGGGTCAAATGCTAATGCCACCTTTCACCAGCTGTGTGACATCTCTATGCTAAAATGTCCCCATCTACAAGATGAGGTAGTAACAATAATTCCTGTAGGATTGTGGAAGCTAAATTACTATATGGGAAGTGCTTAGAACAGTATTTGCTGCATTAAGAATGGTGTGTTTACTTTTTTCCTCTTCTTCTTCTTCTTTCAGAAAACATGTTTATGGGATCATTGATTATGTTGTAGCAGTTAGCACATGATTATACATGTGAAGACCTTTGAGGGTATGCAGGAATGCTCCACTTTACTACCAAGCATACAGAAAACTACATCAGCTGTGAATATAGTCACCCTCAACACACACACACACACACACACACACACACACACACACACCACTGCATCAAGGGTGACCAAACATGACGGTGATAACTGTATCGTCCATTTGGTCAGAGGTCACAAGAAACTATGGAAGGCGGGAATACCCTCTCACTCACGCCTTGTCTGCTATTAGACTCAGACTTGGGTTCAAAGTCCTAGCACTGCTCTTCCTTAGCAGTCTGACTTTAGGCAAGTCACTTAACCTGAGTTTCCTCCCCAGAAAAGTGCCCCAGGAGACAGTAGGGGAGTTAACCTCCCCCCCCCAGCATGTCCTCGCCCCCTGGTGGGGATGACAGAACCCTTAGCAGACTCTAACTCCCTAGTGCTTCCAGCCTAACAGTCCTGGGAAGCTTCCTCCTTTTCCCGCAGGAGACCCAGCTCAGGCAAGCTCATGGCTGCTTTACTTCCCCCTGAGAGACCCCCAAAGAGCAGCCTGAAGAGTGTTAAGAGAACACCAGCTGCCAAGCTCTGTGAGGCAGGATGCTGGCCGGGGCCCCAGAGCCTGCACTCTGTTGACTCAAACTGCAGAGCACCTCCAGGCTTTCACAGCCGTTTCCTGGGCAGGAGGGAGCAAGGCGGCGAGGCCCCTCTCTGCCCTCTGTCCACTGGCCTTCCCTTTGGGGAAAGTCAGCCTGAGTGCTGTATGGTAGCTTTGACACCAAGCTCCTGGAGGTGAGCTGGGCTACAGGTGGGGTACATGTACCCCCTCCAGGGAAGAGAGCTAGGGCACAGGGGCAAAGCTGGACACAGAAGGAGAGATGGAGACAGAGATAAAAACAGGGGCTGCAACCAGAACACAGGACAGGAGGGGAGGCACAGAAACAGGGGCAGGGTCAAGGATGGGAGACAGGGCCAGGCCAGCACAGGGTCCCTAGTGGACGGGGGTGCAGCACAAGGTCAAGGTGGAGGACAAAGGGAGGCACAAGTAAGCACAGAGCTGAGCCAAGAAAGGGGTAGCAGGCGGTGGGGTGAAGCCCTGCCCAGAAGGCTTGCATAACCTGGGGACCCGCTATTTCCCCAGACAGGCCCACAGAAAATCTGGGGATGGGCTTTCCAGTCAGAACTCACATTTTCACCCCAGACTGTACACCCTTTCCAACAGCAGCAGACGGAGCATGGTTTAGTTAAGTTAGAGGACTGGCAAGATTCACTTCTTATTTAAAAATCATGACAGCAACAATAAAAATGCTCAGCTGAAATGGCACCCAACAAAGCCAACTCCCCTGAAAGTTAGTCAAGTGCCCCCATCCCAACACCCTGTACCTTTAAGGAGGAGAAGTGTTCCCTCACGTCCCAGATGAAGAGCAGGTTATTCTTGGATATAGCAATGACTTACCTAAAACTGAGTTATTCCCCTTTCCTCTTCTGGCCAGCCTCTCTTCACTCTGGGGAGCTTTTACCATTTAAGGTCAATGTTACATCTGGCTCTGGAGCTCCGAGCTGAGAAGCCTCTGGCTGCTGAGCGTTGGCCACCGCCTCCTCCTAGAGGGGCTGGGACTTGGAGCCTGGAGCTTCTCAGGGAGCCCCCTGTGGCCCCACTGAGGGGGCTAATGGCAGGGGAAGCTGATCAGATCAGCCCCAGGGCTCAAGGCAAGCTGAGCCTGCAAGGCAGCTCCTTGCCCTGAGTGCCTCCCCTGGGCACCCGCACAGCAGAGGGCAGTGCCCATGGGCAGCTCGTGCCGCTGGGCACTGTCCTGGCCAGACGGGAACCAAAAGAACTCTGCAGAGCTGCCTCCCAGCCTGGAATCCCCAGCAAGCATGTGAGGCTGGACAAGACCCTGGATCAGGGCCAGGAGAAACTGGGAACACTTCCTGTCCCAGAGATTCATGGGCGGGGGCTGTTCCCACCTTAAACCCTTGGGATTATCAGAGAGAAGGGCCTAGGAGGTTCAACTAATCCCAGACCTGGCAGCAGCCCCAGGGGCTTCAATCCCTGTTCCTGCACTCAGCGGGCCCGTGGACTTTGCGTTGTGGAGACCTAGTATCCTCATCTCTAAGACAAGGATAAGAGCGATAACACCTAACTCACAGAGTTGCAGGTGGGCTAAAGGAGACCATCAGGAAGGCTTAGCACAGTGCCAGCGTCTCACAGTGCTGATCGGCACAAATTCATTTCCTGCCCCTGCCCAGAGGCAGGCAAGGATGGGTTGTCTCTCTCCCGGAGTCCACACACTGACCCTACTTGCTCCTCACCCACTTTGGATACAGAGCCTACCTAGGACCAAGGTCCTGGAGCTCCAGACTCTGTGTAAGTCACACGGGGGTTCCAGCCTTCTTATGAGGTTAGAGGCAGCTCAGAGAAGCCCTGGATAGGGTTGCCAGATAAAATGCAAAACACTCACTTAAATCTCAATTTCAGATAAACCACACATAACTTTTGTAGTATAAGTATGTCCAAAATATTATACAGTGTGGTTTTAAGTGTGTATATATATAATATATATATACACACATACATATATATATATACATATATATATATATGCTTTGTATACATTTGAGTGGGAGGTGAAGTGTGGGTGTGTATACAAACCATATATTGAATCCCTGCTGTATTCCAACCTCTATAATAGATGCTCTACATGAAAGCATGTAGTGCCCTACCAAATGGAATTATTGTGCCTCCCCTTCCAAAAGGAAATTGAGACATGAAGAGGTGAAACCACTTGCCTGATATTCCACAGATGGGAAATGGTAGAACTAAGAGGTGAACTTAGGTGGACTGGCCTTAAAGCTCTTTCCCCTTCAGCCAGAGTGTCTTAAACTAGGGTTCATAGACAGCCTTCAGGAGCTTCTGAGCCCACTGAAATTGTGTGAAACACTATGTGATTTATATTTCTCTTGGGTCCAGGGCCATCGTTTCACCAGACTCACAAAGGAGTCATCAGATGACTTCTAAAATCACTGAATTAACACAAGCATTTCATAAAACACATTACTAGTGGGGATGTAATATGGAACAAGCTCTGTAGAAGACAGTTAGCCTTATCAAGATTATAAAGTGTAACTCCTTTGAACCAATTTCACTTTTGGGAATTGTTTTTCTACAAACACACTCCCACACTTGGGAGATGACAAATGAACAAGATTACTCATTGCAGCTTTGTCTATAAAAGCAAAAGGATTGGAAATGACATGAATGTCCATCAACCGGGGGCCATAAAAGATGATGGGGTCCAGCCATAATAAGGGATAAGGAAGCTCTTTGTGTAGTGATATGAAAAGCCTCAAAGATATGGTTAAGTGGGAAAACTAAGATAACAGAACAGTATATAAATATACACATGCACAAATGTACTTATGTTCACACACAGACAAGTCACAAGTTCATGTGCTTATGTGCGCATGCAACCTCACTAAAATCAGCATACAAAACAAGTAACATTAACAATAGTTGCCAATGGGGAGAGAAATTGAGTGGCTGGGGCAGAAAGTATCCACTAAATACCTTATTTCAAAGTATACTTATATTCAGAGTTTTGAATCATATGAATAAATCATAAGTTTACATTAAAAAATAATAATGAAACAAACACATTGCAGTGAACAAGAGTTTAATCAATTCATCATCCAGCACTGCCTCCCCCAAGTGTCAGAGTATTGACAAGAGCCTAACTAAAGGTTATTTGCATTGCTTTTGTTCATTATTTTGGAATAATTACAGACACACAGGAAGTTGCAAAAATAGTACAAAGAGTCCCATGTACCCAGCTTACCCCAATAGTGACATCTTACATGGCTGTTGTAAATATGAAAATCTGGAAGTTGGCATTGGCGCATTACTTCTACTAGACTACAGATCGTATTCTAAAGGTTATGTTTAAAATACAGTATAACCTTCTCACAGCTCATATATTCATTTAAAAATATTTATTGAGCACCTTTAGAGTACCAGACCTGGTGTTGGATGATGAGATGTGGTAGGGACACCTTAGACCCATCTCTGCCCTTGTGGGATATAGACTAGTGAAGGTGACCCCCTTAGTCAAGTGGGAATAGCACCACAAAAGCCCAAAAGCCAGCAGTGCACAGCGAGTGCTGACCAAAGCTCTAAAAAAGGAACCGTGTCCCTTGCTGTCCTGGTCATGGAGCTTCACAGCTTGCCCGAAAGCTGACTTTTAATCCTTAAAAGAGCATGAGCAATTACTTTGCTATTTTTATCCTTGTTCCTGGAGCCACACAGGGATTTGGCCTCACTCTACCAAAGTCTTCAGCTCATCACTCATTCCCATCAGAGATAATCATGTGTCCTGAGCATAAAAGCAGTGGCCCAGCAGAGGCACACTGGCACACAGCTGGGGGAAGCTCTCCCAACAGACCATTTGACTCATGGCCAAGGAAGAAGTCTAAAAGTCCCAGACCAAAAGCTCATCCTGGGACTGAAGGAAACTAGCTTGGAGAAGCAACATCTTGCCAAAAACACTGCCAGCTCAGAGACTGACATCTAGGATGACCACACTGAGATTTCCCTGCCCCCTTTGTGCTCAGAGATTCTGTGCTATGCCTAGCACTTAGTAAGCCTGGGATGAGTAAGCAAATAAATAAGTAGCCAAGTCAGTGGGAATTGCATCCAGGTGTCTATGAGATGACAATGACAGGTATCATTTACCGCAACTGCGCCAGGCACTATATTAGCTGCTATAGATATGAGGTCTAGTTCAGTCCTCACCAAATCCATGTGATGTAGGGCTTCTCACATCCATGTCCTAGATGAAGAATCTGAGACACAGAGAGGTCAAGGAGCATGCCCATGTCTCATGGTTTGTAAAGCCAGATCTTCCTGACTCTAGAGTCCCCAGGTATTGGGCTCAAGACATTAAGTGTCTTCTCTTCCTCCCAGGATCCCATTGAAATGATAGCAAAGGACCCCTTAAAAAGAAATAAATCTTAGCCACAAAGAGAATAGGAGGGGGCATAAGTGAAGACATTTCTGGAACTGACAAGAGGAGGGAGGATGAAGGAAGGATGCCTAATGAAGGCAGGAGGGGGCTATGACCCACGGAGGAGGGGACTCTGCTGTTCTGCACCTGAAAAACCAGCTGTAACAAGGGTAGAAATGAGAGACAGAGCCAAACAGATGATTCACTCTGTGGAGGGAAGGGTCTGAAAAGGAACTACCTCGGGTAACTTTTGTACCCAGAGTTTGGACCAAATGCCTTCAGGCTAATTGAAAACAAGAACTGTAAACAAATATTGAGTAGATTTCTTTTTCATATGGATTGGCGATTCCTAAAGTACTTTCTGTGCATTCCAGGACTGAGTAAATTAGTAAACATGTTGTTAATAATGAGAATCAAGTTTCTCACTGTAAGAAGAGGGAGCTACAAACTCAGAAAGGAGGGAAAATCGAATAAACCACACAGTGCTGGGTTGGAACTGTAGACACTGGTGTGGACTAGATTGACAGGTAGGTAGATAAAAGAGAAGAGAGAGGGAACGGATAGAGAGATAAGCAGATGGGCATATGTATGTAAACATATGTATTTATATACAGACAGACAGATGCATGTGTACAGGGACATACATCTGTTTTCTAGTTCTGCCCACTGAGACGGTCCAGAAATAACATGCTCCAGTTGCAATGAGCACACTTTTAAAACAGATTTGGATTTATAAATACCATTCTCCAACAAAAGGATCTAGGATCCCTTGGAGAAATGAGAATCTCTAGGGCTGGGATAGGGAAAGTAAGAAAAGAGCGTGGAACATCTGATTGTGCCAAATAGTAAGGAACTGCCTTGGAAATGATGGTGACATCGAAGAACAGAGGAAGGGGCTCTTACTGGCCAAACCTAAAACAATATGAGCATCAGGTAACTAATGACAGTAAAAGAGGATAACCCATGAATCAAGTGGTCCTGGAGTGGGCTGGGGAAGAAAGGGTCCTGGCATCCTGATTTTGCTTTGGTCCTATCCTAGAGGGAATGATGCTGGAAAAATTGTCATATGCTTTCCCTACTCTGTCTCAGTAGCATGACTTACCCATTTGTCTCAAGAAAGCAAACTATGTGCATACCCTGTGCCTGAGCCTCCGCTAGGCAGTGAGGTTACAGAAGTAAGCAAAACATGACTCCTGCCCCCCAGGAGCTTATGGTATGAGGCTCAAGAAAGGAAGAAACACTTGTGATCTAAGGTATGTGAGATTAGTTTGCAAACTATCTGTTGGTGGGCTTATATGAGATGTCACTAGTAAAACTGTTCTATAAGGAAGAGCATGAGTGAGCTAGGATGGGGCCCTTGAACTGAACCAAATGTCTCAGGAGTTACAAGGAAGAAGTGGGGACTTTATAGGAAGGTTTGCTTTCTAGAGGAGTTGACATTTGAGGCAAGGTCAAGGTTTCAAGAGATCAAAGTTTCAAGAGGCGAGTGGGTTAGGGAAGCTGTTCCTAAAGGGGCCTAAGGATGGCAGTGGGAAAGCACTCGGGAATGAGGGGGCAGGAGTTCTGTCATGGGGCTGGCTGAGTAGGTCAGACTGTGAAGGAGCCTGGGCTTCAGAGTTTGGATCTACCTGCATGACAGCCGGGAGCCCCAGGGAGTTTCTAAGCAGAGATAGTGTCCTCAAAAGTTTTGATCCTGGGATAGGTAGACACAATGTTAATGCCATAGGGAAGCCAGGAGCAGGAGCACACTGCTGAAAGAAGACATGAATTCAGTTTTTTTTTTCATTTGTTTGTTTGTTACTTATTTTTGAGAAAGGCAGAGTGTGAGCATGGGAGGGACAGAGAGAGGGATAGAGAATCTCAAGCAGGCTCCACACTATTGGCACAGACCCTGGCATGGTGCTTGAACTCGAGAACCGTGAGATCAGCTGAAATCAATGCTTAACTGATTGAGCCACCCAGGTGCCCCAGACATGAGTTTGGCTTGAGATACTGCTGGAATGCGCAGGTGGAGATGCTCTGAAGATTGTTAGAAATGCAGGCTTGCCAGACTGTTGCTTGAGAGAGGTCTCAACTGATTGCATAATTTTAGAAATACAAATCTCTGGTAGAGCCTGAAGTCACAGATGAAGATTGTAAACAGGCTATTGGACTTTAAGAGAGCCATATCTGTAGACTGATGGGATCAGAAGCCAATTTGCAGGGGTTGCTGACAGGATTTTGATATGAAGGTAATGCTCAGTTCTTCATCCACTCAGCAACCATGTGATAACATGATGTGTGGGAAGAGGGAGAGAGGATGTGGGTAAGGATGAAATGTGATACCAGGGTGATCTTAGAAGTCCCATAAAGGGGAGATGGTCAGGGGAGGATTTCAGAGAAGGCAGTACTGCTCTTTGGAGGAGTCTGGATGTGTCTGTCCCCTCCTCTGAGTTCTCCTGCACCCCAAGCTCACACACATTCATCAAAGAAGCAGCTTTGGGGGAATAGAGGTCTGTGGTGCTAGGCTGCTCAGGAAGGGCTTTGTGGGAGAAGTAGGAAATTCAGTGGGGCCTCAAGTGCTGAGTAGAACAGAGAAAGTCAAGGAGAAAGAAAGAATTCCAGGCCGGACTGATGTGCAGGCAGAACTAGTGGCAGAACAGATGGGGAAAGTGCAGGATTCTTAAAGTTGCAAAGAACAAAAACCTACACTGGCTGGCTCAAATGTAAAGGAGCCTTGTGCCATTGGTAACCCGCAGAACCCAACAGGAAAGGAAGTATATACCCAGACCTCGAGGGAGCAGGAAGACATCAGAACTTGAGACCCCTACTCTGTCTTAATGTCTGTATCCTTGTCTCCCATGAACCATGTGATTCCCTCTCTCTCTCTCTTTCTCCTTCTCACTGCATATCTGCTTTCTCCTCCTTCTCCTCTCTCCTTTTTGTCCACACTCTCCTTGCTATGGCTCATATGGCCTCTCAGCTCCAGCCCTGTCCTCCCTACAACCACCTAACAACTATCTTGTTTCAGATTCTCAAAAGCATCTGATTGGCTTCACTTGTCTGTTTAAGCCAAATCTCACAAGTCATTAACAACCCCAGGGGCACATATCCTGCTCTGATCTAGTGGTCATAGCTGAGACCATATGATAAACATGGTGTTTTTCTTCAGAAACTGTGGTGGGACAGGCGATAAAAGATGTCATGGACAAAGACTGAGGAAAAGACCACACATTTGCCAAGCTCCCATTATGAGCCAGAGCCATGCTAGATGACCTGTATTACCTTATTCAATGAACCTGTGAGATAGCTTTCATTATTCTTATTTTTCAGATGAAGAAACTGAGGTTAAGAGAAATTAAGCAACAGGCCAATGGTCACAAAGGTAGAGGGGAGCTGAGCTAGAAGTTAAACCAAGTTCTGTCCAACTCTGAAATCAATGCTCTTTCCACAGGATCACTCTGCCAGGGAATGGGGAGCTAGTTAGAACCATTGAACTTACTCTAAGACCCACGCTGCTTAAAGATATTTGCTATGGCAGATCTTCTTAAACTTTTTAGGGTCCCATAATTCTGAGGACCTAACGAAAGCTATGGAACATGCGCATACAATTTGACATGTACTTTCATGGGATTTTCATACCTCCTAAAGCCCATCCATAGGACTCCACCTAAGAGCCTTTTCTCTATAGCATCCCTGACTATTGATTATTCACCCCCTCTTAAAAGCCTCAAAGGAAAGAGAGTTCATTACTCTTTCTGGCAGCCCATTCCAACAATAAAAAGGCCTATGTAACTTTTTCTCCTTTACTTCATTTTGTGCCCTATGGTGAAATAGAGCCAATCTCTCTCACACTCTCATTCAATAGCTGAAGACAGTGACAGCTGAGGCCAGAAGCCTTGTAATTTGTTTAAACTCTTGTCCTATGCCATTCCCTCTCATCACTAAACAACACAAACTTTGCCAAAGTCTGTCTCACAATATAAAGTCCGGGACGGTATAGGGGACTGCCAGTAATCATCCAGCCAGTAGTCTCTTTATTCGGGGTATTCTATTTTCATATGACCGGAACACCAGATTGCTTTGAATTCAACCAACAGTTGTATTGGCTCCTGGAACAATGATGTCATTACTTGACTCATAAAAAACCCATGGTCCACTGAGACCCCAGATCTTTATTACAAAATTCATCTATCCCTACCTTGCCCTCCCCTAAACAATCCTGAATGACACTGTAGTCTCCGTCTGTTCTTCAAACACAGGACTTCTGTGCTGATGCCATAACACAACAGACTGTTTATCTTGCCAAAGGAAGGGTCAGACCTTTCTTAGATTATTCCTTCTGGCCTTACATAGTTTTTCTGTTGGATGAAAAAGAGGAAGAGATGTGAAGCATAAAAAGATTTTTGAGGTTTTCAAGTTGACATTCCACCATTAAATTAATGCTAACAAAAGCTTGATTTCACTAATCCTGAGAGGAACTTGATCTCCAGATGCATTGGACTTGCTGGTTCGATGACTGTGCCACAAGCAAGACCTTCTTCCACAGCTCAGAGCCGGGTGTTTTTCCTTTTTAAAAGACTTTGAAGTTGCAGACAGCATATATCGCTTTTTAAGAGCAAACCCAAAATAAGTTTTGTAAGCAGCTTTGTTCAAGTGAAGGCTAGCTGAATTAAATAGAACAGTTCCCTTTCATAACCATAAAAGAAGAAAAAAGATGAGGAGGAAGGTGGGGGGATGCATTTGTTCCCCCTCATCTCCCCAATGCATAATGCTGGACTGCTCCAGGGCCTACTTCTCAGACTTCAATTCTCTTCTCCCTGCACTTACTCCCAAGAGGATCTTCTCCAAGCTCATGATTTCAAATGCTGTCTATAATCTGAAGACTCTCAAATGTTTGGGTCTAGTCCAGATCTCTCCCCTAAACTCCAAAATCATATATCCAATGACTGGTTGAGCACCTCTTCTTGGGTGTCTGATATACTTCTCTAGTTTACTGCATGCAGCCCCCAATACCTGCTCTCCCCTTGACCTTTTCCATCTCGGTAAATAGCAGGTCCATCCTTCAAACTGCTCAAGCTCAAAATGCAAATCATTCATGGCTCCCCACTTGCTGCTCCCCACACACCCCATGGGGAATCCATCAGAAAATTATCTCAGCTCTACCTTCAAAATGCAACCAGGGGCACCTGGGTGGCTCAATTGGTTAAGTGTCTGACTTTGGCTCAGGTTATGATCTCATGGTTTGTGAGTTCAGGCCCCATGTCGGACTCTCTGCTGTCAGCACAGAGCCTGCTTTGGATCCTCTGTCCCCCTCTCTCTGCCCCGCCCCCCGCTTGCACTCTCACTCTCTCTCAAAACTAAACATTAGAAAGAATGCATCCAGAATCTAACCATTTCTTACTACTTTTACCACTACCACCCTGGTCTAGGTAGTCATGACTTCTCACCGTGGCATCAATGCCATCAACTCCTAATGGCTATCCTGCCCCCCACAGAGCAGGCAGAGTGATTCTTTTCAATTACGAGTTAGATCACGTCTAACAAGACTTAATTTGTACCACTTACCATGCACAGCAATTTCTCTACATCACTCATTCTCAAAATGTACTCTCCAAAAATGTCCAGTCTGTATTTTCCAGTAAGACAACGAAGCCTAGAGAGACCAAGTACCTTGTCCATGATTACACAGCTGCTCCATGAAAGAGCTGGATCTGATGTCCCAAGACCATGCTCTTTCCTTCAATCCAGTTGCTGAAGAATTCCATTCTCCCCCACCTCTAGGAAATCCATTACTCAAAGCTGCCTGATCAAGTCGAGTTCATAAAAAAAAAAGATTTTAACAAAAGCAAATAGTAAGGATGGGAGAAATGCAGGAATCATACTTCTGTAAAAGACATCAGTCTTCTTGATAGCAGTTTACTAGCTCAATATATTCCATCCAGTCAGTGAATCAATTAGGTTTATGGGTTGATATGTCAAAAAGATATTTTGAAGATGCCTGGGTGGCTAGTCAGTTAAGCATCCTACTCTTGATTTTGGCCCAGGTCATGATCTCACAGTCATGAGATCGAGCCCCATACTTAAGAGTCTCTCCTTCCCTCTCCTTTTACTTCCCCCCTGCTCATGCTCTCGCTCTCTCGCTCTCTCTCTCTCTCTCTCAAAAAATAAAAATAAAAAAAAAGAGGTTTTTCAACCAAGTGTCCTGGGGCCACATGAGGATAATACCAACCAGGGCCATTCTTTCTCTCCTCTTTCTTGGGATTCTGGGCCCTTTACTATTATTATTATTTTTTTTACATCATGCTGGGTGCAGTGTTCCACAGTCTTAGTACCTCTTTTATTTCAGCAATGACAAAAATTGGACAAATATCTGAGAATATCCTCCAAACATGGAGAAATGTCTCTGCTTCAGAATTCACAAATACTCCATCCAATCCATTTGTTTTTGTAAACTTGAACTTTCGCATTTAAAATAAACCATGTACTAGACAAAAGAATTCACTTTGGATCTGAGCCTTCCTTTGTATTCTTCCTTCCTTTTTCTGGATTAAAGGCCAAAGACATATTCTTAAAGCATATAGGCTTGTTTTGGATTCTCCAAAAGCTACTTTTTAGGGATATTAGGGACTTCCCTCTTCTTTCTTCGGTATAACTGTTGCCTGCTTTTATTTTCTAAATGTTGAAACATTCTGAGAGTGCCAAGGCAGGCCCCTGGTTGTGGGTATATAGACCCTGAGGGTGGATGATGCGTTCTGCAAGAGTAGCAAGGTTTTAGTGAAATGGGTAACCTCTAAAACGTGCGTAGACTTTGGCAGTCAAGCTGTCATCCCATGGCCTACAAGGAAACTGCTCGTGCTTTGAGTGTGGTTGTAATGTGTTGGGGATCATGGTGAGATACAAATGTGATGTAAACCAGATTGGCCCTGAGAAAACACAGTATCTGATATTAAACAAGACACAGCTTGGACAAGAAGAGGTGGAGAAATGGAAGGCACCAAACTACAGGACCAGACTTAATACCAGCTTGTGACCATCATTTAAAATCCCAAAGAATTAGAGAAAAACAGGATAGGATCTCAGTGGATACAGTCAAAGGGACCTACCATGAAGGGAGAGAAGGGGAATCTGTAGAGTCAGTGGAGGAGAACAGGAAGGAAAATGTTTTATTCTTCCAGAAGTCTGAAGACCCACCACAGTCCTTAAGGAAGTTGGCACATGTGGCAGAGCAGGGACCCAAAGCCACAGCTTAATATTCATTTGTGTGTTCATTCACTCAATAAACATGTATCTTTTATATTTCCCCCTGACTAATCTCCTTGTTTCTACTCTCACCTCTGTCTCTAATCCCCCCCATAGCAGCCAGAAAGATATTTCTAAAGTGCTGCTCCATTGTTTAAATCCTCTGGCAGAAAGACACCAGATACAAGTAACTGAAAGGACTCTACTCCCTGCATCAAGAGACCTCCTTAAGCCCTCCTAAGCCAGCCCTTCTCCTTCCTGCTTACACGATCCACTGCTGACCTTCAACCCTCACATAGCTTCTCTACTTGTGTTAATATAAAATCCCATCACAGAGGCCTGAGCAATCCCATCTTTTATTTTGTATTGGAATAATTCTTTTAATTCTTGGGGTTCAGTCTTATTCTTTGTGTTTTTAGAGAAGAAAAAAGAGAGTGAATGATGCTTACTGAGGCCCCCATCTACCATTTCATTCTTCCCCCAGACCTCACTGAGAAGGCTTCCAAATAACATATACATGTAACGGAGGGACTGCTATCTTTGCTATGGTTAGAGGTTGGAGTTGCAAATCTCATTGGGGTAGATTGCACTTACTATGAGAAAAAAAAAATCAACTGAGTAATTTCCCCTAACAAATATAAGGCAAATAGGCACTTATACACAGGAAAGAGATATAACAAAATATTCCTGTATCCTGACAAAAACTACTTCTCCCAAATGTCTGTGGTATGCAAAATTGTCTAGTTAGGTAAATCTGCATAGGAGACAAAGGCCTTGAACCCCTGACCCATTCCTTTTACAGAAACATAATTGTTAAAACCTCACCGATGTATTGGGAGGGCCCCAACTGGGATCTACAAGCAGGAAGGGACAGCAAGCTCCCCAGTGGGGAATATACATGAGGGTCCAAGCTGGTGATCCGGCTGTTAATAAGAGCTTAAATATTCATGTCAGAGTACATTTATGGTAGAGCATGTAGTGAGGCTGTAAGTCCCTCTCCACTAAGCTACTTCGGCGTGGTGGTATGCTTTGGGTGTAAGCCTGAGTTGAACGTATGAACTAAAACAGATATAACTAGAATCTAAATATGAGGCTCTCCTATGGCCTAAATATGTATATCAGTCAGGTAGAGAGGCTTATACTACAGTAACAAACAGCTCCAACATCTCAGTGGCTTACAACAGTAAAGGTTTATGTCTTAGTCATGTTACATGCTGGCTATGGTTTGGCCATAGCTCTGCTCCATGAACTTTTCACTCTAGGCCTCAAACTGAAAGAGTAATTCCTACATGGAACAGTGCCATTTTTGTGGTAAAGGAAAAGACTGTGATGGTTCTTAAAGCTTCTGATTGGAAGTAATACATGTTACTTCCACTTCACTGGCCAAACAAGTCATAGGACCTAGCTGGACAACAGTGGTGCAAGAAATACAGCCTATTCATGAAAAGGACCCAGTAGGGATGATCTACTAGAGAGAGTTCTAGACCAATGAGGGCATCACCATAGCAATGATCCACAACTACATAGGACCTGTTTTCAACTGTGACACCATATGATGGCAACAGAAACAGTGACAACATCATCATTGGACCAGTAAGATTGTAGAGTTCTCCCTCTACCTAGCATTTGGCTGTTAGGACTGTCCCTTTGGACTGAATGACCTACTGGGGTTATTAGAAAATTCAAGGGAGGGGCACCTGGGTGGCTCAGTTTGTTAA
Organism: Helogale parvula; assembly: GCA_004023845.1. Classification (NCBI taxonomy): domain Eukaryota; kingdom Metazoa; phylum Chordata; class Mammalia; order Carnivora; family Herpestidae; genus Helogale; species Helogale parvula. The sequence continues at coordinate 19,686 of PJEM01012096.1, forward strand.
GTGTCTGACTTCAGCTTAGGTCATGATCTCACGGTTCGTGGGTTCAAGCCCCGCATCGAGCTCTGTGCTGACAGCTAGCTCAGAGCCTGGAGCCTGTGTTCAGATTCTGTGTCTCCCTCTCTCTCTGACCCTCCCCTGCTGACGCTGTCTCTACCACTCTCTCTCACTCTCTCAAAAATAAATAAAACATTAAAAATTTAAAAAAAGAAAAAAAAGAAAATTCAAAGGAGAAGATACCTCAAGTGGAAAATACTGGACTTACTGCTAATGGACAAGCATGTTAATCCTTGGAAAATTTAAGGGAGATCATTGTAGTTGTATTCCAAGTTGGGGAGTCAGTTCATACGAATTATAAACTAAATCAAGAAAGCAGTCAATGGTTATAACAGTATGCAGTCGATCAACGATGACTATGTAAGACAGACACTGGTAAGCCCTCGTTACTTTAATCCACACAAGAATTTTTAAGTAGTTATTATTATTACCCCTCTTGTTACAGAAACTAAGAGTTCAAAAGGTAAAGTATTGTTGGGGAGCCTGGGTGGCTCAGTTTGTTAAGGGTCCAACTTCGGCTCAGGTCATGATGTTGCCATTCATGAGTTCAAGCCCTACATCGGGCTCTGTGCTGGCAGTTCAGAGCCTGGATCCTGCTTGAGATTCTGTTTCCCTCTCTCTCCTTCCTCGCTCACACTCTGTCAGTCTCTCTCAAAAATAAATAAACATTAAAATAAAATAAAATTAAAAAGGTGAAGTATCCTTTATAAGAATACATGGCTAGCAGGTGGTAGAGTTCTGATTCAAACCCAAACCTGTATAATTCCAGAATTCTCTCTTGCCTCCATCTGAGGCCTTAGATCTGATACCTGCCTTTTCAATCTCTTTTTTCTTCTAATGTAACTCCATTTCCTGTTTCATATGTTTGCCTGTTTTTCTATCAGACACTCCCTCTGTTACTGCAGTGCTTGGAGCCTTCCCAGTGAAGGACACCTATTCCCCATCTCCATATCCCAAAAGTTGAAATATAAATCTGCATAGGCCCAGCTCTAAAGGTCAAGGTTGCCCTGGAATGTCCTGGATTCCATGCCCCTCCCTCATCTGCCAAGAGTGGCCACTTTTCTGCCTCAAGTCCATCTCCCACAGGGAGCTTCTAGCTCTGCTAGAAATGGAGTGGGTGACCCTGAAGTACTCAAAACAAGGCTAGCTCATTCCAACTCACAAGGAGAGCTCTCCAGTTTTAGAAGGAGGAAACCTGGTCAGTGAGGAACACAACTCAGGAGTTTTTTTTAACCCTGATAATACTCCAGGCACCATGTCCAAACTACTCAAGGCCTTAAGCAGCTCCACACTTGGCATTGGGAACCAGCAATTACCATTTCATCTGAACAAATGGCATCCTGAAGTTTAGCCTTAGAAGGGTGATCATATGCTCTGAGCTAAAAACTAGGAAGATACTTTGGCAAGAGAGAGATTTCTTTTCTGATTTGTGAGTGCACTTAAAGAAAAAGTCTCCTGATGATCTATAATTCATACTACATTTGGTTTTCATTCAATAAAATTTATTCAATAAATAAAAATAGAATTACATGATTGGAATTGTGCTCCCCTCCAAATAACTTGTCAAAGCAGGCTTAGATCTGGGTGTCTTCTCTTAAAGGAGTGAATCTCATCATGTGATGACCTATTGTGCATACTTTAAATATAGGTTCCTGGATTCTGCCACAGACTGGAGGTAGTAGAACGCAGAATTCTGTCATTTCTAATGAGCTTTCTAAGAAATTTGCACTGATATTTGAGAACCACTGTCCTAACTAGTAAAAGGGAAAGAAAACCCTCAATAAAACAGAAAAACAACAACCAAACCCCCCAACATGTAAATACAAAAAAAACAAACAATTCTAACAAGTTAATGTGAAATGGAAGTTTTGGAATCCCCCAAATGCCTATAACTTCCCTCAAAAAAACAGTTCATGCAATTATTTGTAAAAGATTCTAGTATGTTCTAAACAGGAACACAAAGATGAGAATAATTCCTCAAAACATAAGAAGAAATCTATTGCAGGATCTTAGGAAATGGGTTGTCCTTGTGCATAAGTGCGGGAAGAGCTTTGAGGCAGAGCTGTTCAGTTTTACCCGGTGCCCTCTCTAGCTGGAAGCAATAGGAGCAGACTGAAGCTGGGGAAGGAGCCAGCAACTAGCCACGATTCTGGACCTGGAAGCAGAGCCACAGGAGTGCTCTGTCTGTGTGGGAGGCACCCCCCTGTTCTGGTACTCATCCTTTTCCACACAGCTTCATACATCAGTGATGCTCACCACACCCCATCATCAGGGGACAGTTCTGCTTAATTTAAGCCAGTCACGGACCCCATTCCCCCTTTCCAGCTGTGGATTTTGGCATGTGACCAAACCCAGCCAATGAGCTGGAAAGGCAACTTCTGCTGAGGGGACTCTGGGAAAGGTTTCCTCCCTACACAGGAAGAGATGTAGGAGGAGACCACCCCTTCTCGTTCTTCACATTATGATTCTCCGACTGTGATTCCTGGAACTACAGCAGCCATCTTGCTACCAGTCGGAAGCCAAGCTTAGTACCCAACCAAGAGGCAGAGCTGGGGTCCTACGGCTTAGAGCCAATCTGTCTCAGGACTTACAATTTTGTAAGATAATACTTGCCTTTATCATTTAGGACACTTTGAATTTAGTTCCTATTAAATTACACCAACAGCATCCCAATTGCTGGAAGGAACTTCTAAAAATCTCAACTCTGAGTGTGATACATGTGAAATCAGGAAACTTTTTATTAAGAGTTGGTACTAGAATTCCTTTAAGGGTGAGAACTGCTTTGTTGGGGGAAAAACATGTAGAAAGTTGTCAGGGTAGGATGAGGAGTGTGGAAGGTCTGAGTGTTAGCAGGGAATGGAGTCAGAGGGAGGACACACACAGTGAAGGAGAAAGGAGGCTTTTGGAAACTCTGGAGGAAGATGTGACATAAATAAGAGAAAGAAGCCAATAAGAAGTCTTCAGAATGTGTGATATGACCCTCTCCCTCTGCTATGTTCCCAGATATTCACTTGAGAGGATCTCTTGTGGACACAAGTGAAGGGCTGAGTTGTATATGGAGGTTAAGATAGGGCTTTTGAATCAAGATGGCTTACACAGTTGCAAGATCCCAGAAGCAGAAGTACCAGGAAAATTCACAGCAGAATTGCTTTGGACTTCCCTGGACTGTGGAATTGGGGATCAGGAGCAGTCTTTTCCAGAGTTCAAGGATGGAGGCCCCAGCTGACACTGGGTTACAAGGATCCCTGCAGGAGCGCCTGTTTGAGGAGAAGGCCAAAGGCTTAATCAAAACTTCGCTATATTGCAACTTATCAATAGAGGTGCAAAGATCCTAGAGAGCTTAGAAGGGGGAAAAATAGTAAAACCTGATCCATGTCCAGCATCAAAGAAGTGGAGTATCCTTGTAAGATGGAGTAGCTGAAGCTACTAAACAAGTAGAGGGCAATTCCTGCAGAACCAGCAATAATTTAGTAAGTGTGGGAGAGTGTGACCCCAGGTGCCGCTGGCTCTGGGAGAAAAGGTTGTTGTTGTCCCCTTGTTCTGCCCTGGCCTGGGCCATTTGCCTGGACCTTCCATCTAGGATGTAATAAGGGGTCTGCTGAGGCTGTCTAAACCTGCCCCCTACTCCCCATTCTTTGCTATCTCATAGGAAGAGTAATGGAAGAATTAGAACAGACTCAAGAAGCATTGCCAGGGATGTCAGAAGACCCTCAAGGGCTCAAGACCCTACTTTCATGTCTTTCTTACAACTGAAGCCTGAGTCTTGGAAAGCACAAGAGGTTTGGGGGAAGAAGCTCTGGCTACAGGGATCAGGCCAGTGTTAAATTTGCAATTCTTGGACTCTGGTACCTGAATAAGACCAAACATGAAAACAAGTTTGCCCAGATACTTGCTTCTCTGACAAAGAGTCCCGAGTACAGAACAGAATGGAGAAAGTGCCCAGTCGAAATGTACAATGAGGCAGGATCCATACAGAACTCTTGGCTCCAGGGAACCTGCCTAGAATTCCAGCTGCTGCAGACTTGGGCTTCCTTGTCCTCATGCTCACCACCAACTTACTTTAGACCCATGCTGTTGAAAGACATGAAACAATTGATACTTACTCCTTGGTCAGGAGTCAGAATCTTCTGTATGTCACTTCCTCCAGCACCTGCCGAGGTTGGGGTAGAAGGGGCAGTCTTGGTCCCCAGACTCTCCTGCTCCTCCTGCTCTGGGTAACCATTCATGTACTCCGACTCCTAACCTATGAAACCCACCCAGCCACCTCTCTCCTGGACCACTGTAGCAGTGTCCAGTTTGTCCCCCACTCCCCACTTTCATGCCTTATGCTCAGGGCAGAACTTTCCTGAGATGGTTCACCTTGGAGGAAGGGTAGGAAGAATCAGCCACGACACTAGGATCCAACCACCAGCACCAAGATGGATTTGAGGATATGGAATTTAGGCCATAAACGTTCTTCCATCCCACTCTGTGCATACACCAACATCCTTTTGGCTATCAGCTTTCCTACTTCCATTGGTGCAGCATAAAGAAGGCCCAGTTGTCAGCTTCTGGGTACTGGTCATACTCCTGCTTCCACAGGACCCAGATTTTCTATAGAACAGGGAGGGTGGTGGACTTCCCTCCCCTCCATTTCTTAGAGAATGAATTCCCAGTAAGGTTAGAATTTGCTGTGAGGCATGAAGCTTCTCTATATTGACTTAAGTTGAGGTAGGATGAGAAGAAGTGAAGAGTCAAGATTTGTCCCCAGCCTTTGGCCCTAGGGAATCCAGCATGGATGCCAGGCTCAAGTATAGCCTGTCTGACACTTGGGAGTTTACCCTCACTACCACCACCAATACCCCTTTTCACAGTTAGCTTCTACCCATGAACTTGGAAGCTTGTGGGGTAACCACAGACCTACCACTATCAGTGACTGATACAACGGTATTTCAAGGAAAATGAAGTTCACTGCCTATGACTGAATAGTTACCATTTAATTCCACTAAAATTCTATCGATAATCAAGGCTTTATAAATGCTCCTCACAAATAATTATAGCTTACTATTATGGGTTGAATTTCACCGCCCCAAAAGGTTGAAGTCCCAACCCCCAAATACTGCAGAATGTGACCATATTTGGAAACAGGGTTGTTACAAATGCAGTTAGTTAAGATGAAGTCATTAGGGTGGGCCCTCATCCAATGACTGGTATCCTTACTTTAAAAAAAAAGGAAGTTTGGATACAGAGACACACATGCAGGGAGAGCACCATACGAAGAGACTCAGGGAGAAGACACCCATCTACAAGCCAAGAAGAGAGGTCTGGACATACCCTTCCCTCACAGATTACAGTAGGAACTAACCCAACAGACACCTTGATTTTGAACTTCTAGCCTCCAGAACTGTAAGACAAAATATTTCTGTTGGTGAAGCCACTCACTTTGTTATGGTAGCCCTAATAAACTAAAACATTCATCATCTGAAAATTCTGATCACTAACTTCAGTTATTCCTTAAAACAACCCTATGAGTTAGGTACTTTTATTTATCTTCATGTTTCGAATGAGAACTCTCGGGCTATAAAAGGTTTAAAAACTTGGTCAGATTATCAAGTTGCAGAGCCAAAATTTGATGTCTGCTGCCTGAGTCTGAAACCCCTGTTCTTTTCTGCACCATCCATCACTGCCTCCGACAGAGGGGACGTCCTTATGAATAATGCTATCATGTGTCCCAGGATTGTGTGAACTATGCTTGGTAATTTTACTGTGTGGACACACTCAACTTAGTATTGTCAACACAGTGGGCTTCCTTACTCAGGACGGACAACACCTGGCAGCTCTCAGGTGATCAGTGAGGAGCAAGGGTGGCCAACAGGCCAGCAAGGGCTGACAGTTGAAGCCCAGCTGGCAGGAGGAGGCCAGAGGGCACAGCCAATATTCATCGACCTGACAGGCTCTTTCACAGCTCTATAGAGTGAGTGGCACTGGGCACTAAGAGAAGCCCATGAGGATCCAAGGTAGACAGGAAATAGATGGGCTGTTATGTGAAACTGAGCCTGGAAAGGAATAAGGACAAGACAGGGATAGAAATGCAGGATCTAAGACCCATAAAGACAATGAAGGCTGCAATTCAAGGTCAAAGGGGCCCCAGGGCTGGCCAGAAGGTGGGCTGGGGAGAAGCCACAGGAGCCCTTCAGAGAAGATGCTTCCCAAGATCAGAATCAATTGGTCTCTGAGGCTGATTCTTGTGGGTCTGATTTTGGTAGAAACAAGGTAGAGAAGAGAAGAGGCTTCTTGCCCAACCACCAGGAAAATAACTACCCTCTTGCAAATTAAACAAATGAGAAACATCTTGTGCAAGGCAATTCACCCAGTTGTAAGCTTAGAGCCATCCTGGCTTTCATTTGGGGATTCCTCTGCCCCTATTATGTCTAATTCAAGTTCAAGGGCCATGAAAGACCTTTAACAGCTCTAGACAGAACATACCCTCATTTCTCTTCTGATTCTAGGCCCTGACTTCCTATCCATAGTGTACCAGCAGGCCCAGCAGATGTGCCCCACCACTTCCTGAGTGCTTTCTAGCCACTATCAGCCAGCCACCATTGCTTCCCCCAAGTGACTGTGGTCTCAGATATGAGCTTATGGGCTCACCAGATGGGACCAAGGCTGGCCTTCAGGAAGGTGGTGGCGGGGGGACTTGCTGTCCCTCTGCTCACCCATCTTTATACCATTCCAGGATTTTCTCAAGTGTGTATACCTACCTATGGCAGGACATAGATAAGCATTTTAAATGTCATTGGTTATATATTCTAATCAAATACACACTTGGAAAGAACAAAATTTCAGAATCTCATTTTAGGTTGGGCCTATGGAAAAGAGGGAACATATGTTCTATTCAATCCAATTCTGATATTACTGGCTGCCTGGATTCTGTGTTGAGGTTTCTGAAGAAACACCTGGCACTAGCAAGAAAGAGTTCCACATCAATCACTGGACAAAGATACGGATGTGGGCAGTGGGTCATGGATGCCACACATTTGCTACCTCTGGCCTGTGGCTTCCCTAGTGTTCATGACCACCCTCCACATGCATGCCCTGACCCCCGCGCTTGTGAGCACCATGGAGCTGGGAGCCAAGGTAAATTCCTGAGCCATCTCAGTCGCCTTGGCCTCAGAATGCAGCACAGGAACTGGCACATAGCAGGCGTATTCATGTGTTGGTCTGTCATGCTTTGTAAAAAGCTTCTCGACTGGCAGGTTCTAGAAATATGCATCCTAAGCTGGGGTTCCTTTCAACCTCCTCCACACACAGGGAAACATTATAAGTAGCAACATAGTTCTTACAGCCCTTTGTGGTAACAATTTAACAATGTCACAAAAGCCATAAAGAACTTCCTACCCTTTGACTCAGTAAGAGCATCCTTGTGAAGTTGTGCTATGGAAACACTCAAGAGATAGAGAACATCTCTGTTCAAACTTCATAAAAGTGCATGGAGGGGGGTCACTCTGCAGGCCCTCATATTCCAACTGGTCGGCACCTCCTTACTTCCCCACCCTCCCTCTCCCCTTCCCACCTCTCCACCTGAGGTGCCCTTAGATTCCACATGCCTCCCTTGCCATCATAAGAAGCTCAGCTTTCCACACCCCACCCCCCACCTGCTGGGTGCCCCCCAATACCCTCACTCCTGCTCCACGGGAGGCAGCGCAAAGTGGTTATTCTTAGCCTACTTTCATTATTCCCCTCCCATATACCACGGAATATTAGACAGCTATTAGAAAAACAGTGAGTTTGATCTCTACATCCTCCAAGATGTTGGTGATTTTCAACAAATGAAAAATCAAACCAGTTTCAGGGCAATATATGTAAAGTGTGACCTCCACATGAGGTCTAGCAGGCTACGTGTCCAGCTGGTAGCAGTAACCTCTGGGGAGGGTGGGATATGGTGGAGGGGTGGGGGGTGGAAAAGAAGAGCATTCTCTTTTTTACTCCATATAACTGGAGTTGTTTGAACTTCATTTTACAATGGAATGTATGAATTGCGTAAGTAAAAAGGAAAA